>JANHZT010009039.1:74229-85597 GCA_032468215.1 Stegonotus admiraltiensis | reverse complement strand
TTTGTAAACCGCTTAGAGAGGGCTGTAAAGCACTATGAAGCGGTATAGAAGTCTAACTAATAATAATAATAAAATAAATAAATGGGCTATAATGGATATATATTAAATTAATTTGAAGGATGATTTAGATGTAATACAAATGAATATGTATGTACAAATGAAGTGATTTATATGTATGCAAATGGGTGCGCCATCACTGGAGGCTTTTAAAAAGAGACGGGACAGCTACGTGTCTGAAATAGGGTCTCCTGCTTGAGAAGAAGGCTGACCTCCAAGTTCCCTTCCAACTCTGTTATTCTGTTGTTATTCTGAATATGATAAATAACTTATTCCCTAAAAGATATTAAACTAAGAAACCGATCTATATAATTTCTTTCTTCTAAATAAACAGAAGAAATTTACTAAGATTTGGAAGACTTTTTTAGAAGTGACAAAGAAAAGGATAAATGTTGATATTAAAGAATTCAGTTGAAGTTCTGAAGGATTCCTGCTTTGAAACACAGATGAACATAGCTGTATTTGAAACGTTTTGAGGGGTTTAAAGAATGATTTTAAAAAATCAGGGAAGGTTTATAAGATAAGCTTGTTTGACCATGGTTAAAAGAAGAAAGTAGTCGCATCTGGCTGCTCCTGCTGGACTTCGCTGACAAAGATTGTTGACAGATCATTTGGACCTTTTTTTCCTGAGAAACGAGCAATGGGGAGAAGAGAGATTATGCTTTATTTAGAGATGGTGATAAGGTATTAAAGTTGTTTTTACCTGCTGATGAAGGGGAATTTATTTCTTTGCTCTTTCTCCTTCACTTTTATCTTTTTTTTCCTATTCACCCTTTTTTCTGTTTTCTTTTTTGTGTTTTTCTGTTTGCATTTTTTGTATTTTTTATTCTGTTCATTTATAATTCTTAATAAAATTATTTTAAAAATATAGGTACCCTAAGAAAACATTTCTTTTGAAGAATTGCATACATATTTTGAAACTAAATATTTATTTATTTATTTAGTTTTTTATACCGCCCTTCTCCCGAAGGACTCAAATATAAACCATGATAACTTGGGAACTAACATAGTTAATGCCCTAATCAGTAAGGAGCCTTAGTTAACTCCCTGCTGATTTACTGTAATTCAATCTACATGTGGCTGCTGTTGCTTTTTTACAGTAAGGTTCTTTTGGTTATCTTACTGTTTTTACGTGGCCTGAAAAAAAAATCCCAAACTAAATTTTCCATCATACTGTCTGTCCTTGAGTTTTAACTGAAGTTGGGGAAGAGCTTTATGCGAAGTACTAAAAGAAAGCTAATATGATAGGATTAAAAAAACTCGATCTCATTACTTTCTCCATTTCACTGAGTCTGACAAATTGCACAGAACAAGCTCTGGAATAGTTTTGTCGCCTCATCCATGTTCACAGCAATTGATATTATATCTGAAGTTTTATCTATAGTTCTGAATAATGAAACCTTTGCAATTTTGGAAAAAAATCCAAAAAGAATAAGTGCCTAAAAAAGAAAATCAGAAACACTCTGTGTAAAACAATATTATTGACTAAAGGACAGATAGAGAAAATTATATTAGCTCAGAGCTCTGTACAACTTCCCACAATTTCGATCAACTATTTTTCTTTCTTTCTTTCTAGTGTTTTCCCACAAATACAGAACCTCTTTCTTTGTGGGGAGGGGTGTAAATCAATCAAGTGTTGATCCATTGGTGGTGCAGAAATTGACTAATCAGCATGTTCCCAAAGTCTAACATCATGCGTTGAGAATGGAGTCACCCAGCCAACTTTCATGCCGGCCTGCTGACTTAACCACTAGAACGAAAACTGGGTCTCAATAACTGAAAATTAATGCTGGCTAAATTCTCTCCTCTAATTTCCAAAAAGTTTTGTTCCTTTTGTGGAAACAATTGTTTTCTATGTCATTCCCAAGGTACTTTAGAATTTCATTGCAATTTCTTTAGAGTCTTGCAGTTGTATTTTCTATCTGTTCATCATATGGTATCTCCCCAATGCTAATATTTTTTAATCAGAAAAGGCCCATGAAAAGAGTTGTACCATGATATCATTCCTTATATTTTAACTGAAAGATGAGAAGCCAGGAAGGCTACAGCTACTGGAGAACTGGTAGAGCAAGGAAGTCAAGATTCCCTCACTTTTCTTCTTGTAGTGGTAGAATCCTATGCTTATCTTTGAAAGTTGTACCAAAATGTCTTTCCTCTGGCAAAAAACAAATAAACAAGAAATATTTTCCAACAAACTGACTTAGATTTTTTTTTTGTAAAATATAGAAGGCATTTAATATAGCATTATTTTTACAGTTAGAAAACAAACACAACAACAACTTGTTGTTGCAGTAATAGTGAAAACTCTCAAGTATACTGTTTCTCAACAGTCTGAAATCGTAACAAACATGCAGGATTCTGCCATTATGTTGTGCATTGTATATAGCAGTGCATAATTTTTTTAAATAAAATCACCAAATTATTGGGAGAGAAATTGAATTTCTGGGAGCATTTGAATTTCCACAAGTAAATTGAAATACTTCCACAGATTCTTAAGGTTCTCCATGCTACTGTTTTATTGTTGAAAAGGTACAGCAGGAGATCTTTTGAGAAGATGTATTTCCTTGGGATTGAATTGAATCATAAGAAGCCAGAGAAGCTGCTGATTGCTGGAAAAATGTTTGCAAAATAAAAAGCACAATATTAAAAAAAAGACCTTGACTTTTTTAATATCTAAAGAAATGCAACAATATTTCAGTCAAACTGTAATAAATTCTTTTTATTTTTAAAGTAATTTCTAAATCATTCTCCCCATCAAATTAAAGATAATTCATCTGCTTAGCATTAATTTGGTGGCAGAAATACCTGGATTTGTGATTTATCTTGGGTTATTCAGTGAAAGAGGAAATCCTTCACATGTCCCCAGTTCTAAGACTTTTATAAACCAATGACATTGTCATTTTCTACCAGTTTTGTTTGTTGTGCCTTGCAGAAATGGCAAAAAATTTATTAGTTCTCTATTCTATGTTTGTGGTGTCCTTCAGTACACAAGAGACAATTCCTGAGTATTTGATCATGTCATCAGTCATAAAATTTAGGCACAGTGCAGTCTTTTATGTTCCCTATCCTCTGAACATTTGGATATGAGTTATGGATGGTAGTAGATGCAAAGTTAAATGAACATTGGTGCTTTCCTGAGACATAAAGATTTAAAGATATTCCAGCTTGGCTCATTTCTACATTTCAGTAGTACCAACTACTCTTTGGAAACTTCATTGTGACGAAGCAGAACTTATTTGATATTTGAACTCTGCAGTGCTTGCTGAGTGAGAGGAAGGTGGATTAATTATTTTATGATTGTGTATCATGTTTCTCTCAGACAAGTCAAGTGATTTATGCCCTGCCTTTGCTTTACTCACTTGCCTCCATAAATCATTATCTTAAGAGGCACATATCCTGCTGATTCAATCACTCCTTGTCGATGAATAGTTGCCATTCTGAAAAATCATAATGAATTAACTCAAAGGAGACTGCAATATCACATGGTCCAAATTAAAAATAGAAACAATATTAAGCAATGGCCCATAGATCCAAAGTACTTCATTTTCTTTTTAGTAATCAAATGAAAGGCTGTAACCAGGGTTGTGCAAAGCCTCGTAAAGATCACACAAAATTTACTGCAGTAAAAGCATCCCATCAAAGCATATTCATGAGTTAAAATTGGGACCCATTTCAGATTGAATCAGGTGGCTTCAATCTTAATACTTCAAGTACTACAATTTTGAGGATACATGGCAAATAATAACACACACACACACAGATAGTTGTATATACAGTTGTATAGTATAGATCTATTTCAAGCTATTTAGCTCTCATCAGCTAGCCATACCCTTACTTGGATTCAAACTTGGGCTGCCTGCATATTAGGCAGTTGTATTAACCTCTGAGCCACAAGTTCTCCTCCGTTGTATACATGCACACACACAGCTCCACTCATGCAAGAGAGAAGGGAAGCCTTTGGGGCACAGCTTGCACGAATGGAGCTGCGTGTGGGCATGCACAGCAGTCCATCTCTCATGCATCCCAGTTCTGAATAGGCCACGGCCTGGTAGTGGGCTGCAGCCCTGGGTTTTGTGACCTCTGATTTAGAGCGTGAAGTACATATACACTATGTAAATGGGAAATATTAAAAACATTATACAGGGTACATCTTTTGAAAACAATAGCATTGTACTTGCAGATTCCATCTACTATCATATTTGTTTATTTAGCGAAGCACAGTCATGGAACCATGCTAACCATGCTAAGTGCTGGTGACCTCGTTTGCTTATTTAACTCACAAAATAATTGCTGGAGGAAAAACTGAAAGAAAGCCTTCTTCCTATCTCTGCAGATTGCATATAAGGATAGTCCAAAGAAACAGGTGAATGGGTAACTGAGTTTTGTGGACAGATTTGCAGGTATTCTTTTTCTTTGATATAGATGAATATATCCTGTAATTCCAGGATTACCTGATTTGAGCTAATGTTTCATAATTTCTTAATTAGTGCCACAATGCAGCATCTTATAAAAAGTGCAAGCAATACAGTGAAACAAAAAAAAAACTATATTTCCTATATATAATTTAGCACAGTTCAAGTATCTGACAACTCAATGATTAAGGGAAAAAATTGGATGGTTTTATGCTTACAACATTTATTAATCATATAGTAAATATTTAGCTATCTAATCAACAAAGCAAATATATGAAAAATGCAGAAAAGAACAAATTTTAATCAGTAAATCTATGTTGTAATTCTCTAGAGATTCCAAGGTGATCTACAGTATGCTACAATACTTTATGTTCCATATAGTAACTACACTTCAGTCTAAAAAGAAATGCCAAGTGTTAACTTGGAAATAAGATGAAAAAAATGTGATTTAAAATGCTTATGCCCTTGATGCACATTTAATAGATCTGGTATGAGACTATTTTCCACTTGCTGATGCTGCCCTTGAGAGGGAATGCAGTGCAGGTGCTTGTAGAATGAATATAACATTTTATGAATCCGGCACCTGAAATCCGATCATACCATGTGGCCTCTAGAGGTGGTAGCCATACAGAACTAATATTATGAATCTAGTGATAATATCATGCTGCCATGCTGAATTACTTGTACTGCTTTATTTTGGCCATTGTGAATGTCTGGCTGATTAATTTTCATTCAATATAAATAGAAATGATGGCAAGGGTATTGCAGATAAAATTGGATCGACATTAGCTGGGACCCGAAGAGCAATTACATACAGTTGTGTCCTTCTCTGAGCCAGGAATGATATCACTTCTGTAATACACAATGCCAGATGTATCTATCAGAGCACTAGGATGGGTGGAAAACTCCTTCATTTAAATTTATGTCTTTCCCATTGACCTGGAAGTTGGATTATGCTTCAGTTGACTTTGCCAGTTTTGATAGAAACTGATTATTTGATGGCTTATAACTGAAATCTATTTTGTGACAGAATTATCTGAGATGGAATGAGCTAAGATTATTTTGTAAATAAAGGGATAGAAAATGGTCTTTTAAAACATTATTTAGATTTTAGGAAGCAACATGAGAAAATGATTTCTAGATTCAGTAATACATCTGATCGTAAATAGATTTTTTTTTAAAAAATATACATTTATACATTAAATCCAGGAGTTATATAATTTATGAATGGGAAATTAGCTTGGCTGTGATTCCCTTAGGGTTGGTTGTTCATGCTTCAGTTATTAAGTAAAATGTGTTTTGACAACCAAAGCTTGAGCATAGTACCCCTTAATGAAACAGACTGGTTTTTTTTCAGACTTCAGGGTGAACCTGAAAAAAAGATGCTGCTACTTGAGGTTCTTGTGATACTTGAACTCTTGCGACTCTTCAAACTGACTAGTTGCTTTAATAAACAGTAAAGAAGTGCTGTGCTCACATTTACATAAAGCATGCACAATTCTAATTTGCTTAATTTAAATTCAAAAAAGAAGTTACATTATATTTTATGCACATGCATGATCTATTGGATTTCTGCAAGATGGGTGTGTTTGCTTCACTGAGATATTTCACCTCAGTGAGTTACAGTAAAATTTGCCTGATTGATATGCTTTGCATCAATTCTGGGATCTCTTTCTGTACTTGCAGTACAGTAATCCTAGGTTTACGTCACTTATTCAGTGTTTGTTACAACTGCAAGGATTTAAAAAAACCCAATACAAACTAAAAAAGAAAAAGAAGATGGAAGATGGAAGATGCAGAAAAGAAAAAGATAATAGAAAATGAATAAATAAGGAAAAATAAGAATATAATGAAGAAAGAGAAAAGAACTATATAAAGAAATGACTTCCCTTTCATTACAATTTTAGTAACTTATCACCTTTTTAAAAAAATACAACAAATGATTTCTTCTTCCGATGATGCCTCATCTATTATGTATAAAGAGATCTTTAAAAAACTTGTCATTTTAGTCCTGATAAGCAAAAAGTCCATTATGGCTTACCAGAAATAACAATATATATAGCCTCTTTTGTAAATCCAATAGAAGAAGTTTGACTAGGTCATTCTCTTGGATTGTTATTTTCATATCTCTTTTAATTATTAAAGCATTAGCTGGAATCTTTTGTATGTATAGTATAGCAACTTTGTCCATTCTTGTAGCTTGTCATTTTTAAAGCCTGTTTCAAACCATTCTCAATTTTGGCCAGTAAAATGTATATTCTTCCATAATATCTTTCATACACAGTCTGTCTAGATATACACACTTAAAATTAATGTCCCTATTGTTGAAAAATACTCTTATATATTTTGAATGTTAAAATATTTTGCTCCATTTCTCCATAGGAAATCTTTTTTAATGGTAATTTTTATATCCCTGTGGTACTCTCCAGTATCCAAAACAAAAACATTTTCCCATGGGAAATGTTCTAATATTTAATTTGAAAACCTTATTTCAAATTTATCTGAACCCATTTTTAACATTCGAGAATCAAAGCTTTAATCACTCCTTTTCTTTATTCCAGAAAAGCAAGATCTGGAGCAAGTTCTTAAATTTGTACTTACAACTTCTTTCAGTATGGGATGAAGGAAGCTCACCTTGTACTGTAAAACCTGTTAATTTAAAGCTTCCTAATTTCTGAAAAGAAGTGAATGGGTAATTTCTGAAAATGATTAGAAAAGAATGTATGCTAACACACTTTCCTTAAAAGTGCCTACTGTGCTTTAAGCAAGATGTCTATTGTTATCTGCCAGTGCTCTAAACTTGCCAGAAACTACTACTGCTGTTTAATCTTTATTTTTTCATATAGCATCATAGTTGGATATAGCAGTACCTACTTTTAGTTTAGAATAGAATAACAGGAAGGGACCTTGGAGGTCTTCTAGTCCAACCCTCTGCTTAGGCAGGAAACCCTACACCACTTCAGACAAGTGGTTACCCAACATCTTCTTAAAAATTTCCAGTGTTGGAGCATTCACAATTTCTGGAGAGAAGTTGTTCCACTGATTAATTGTTCTAACTGTCAAGATATTTCTCCTGAGTTGCTTCTTTCCTTGATTAGTTTCCACCCATTGCTTCTTGTTCTACTCTCAGGTGTTTTGGAGAATAGTTTGACTCCCTCTTCTTTGTGGCAGCCCCTGAGATATTAGAACACTGCAATCATATCATCTCTAGTCCTTCTTTTCATTAAACTAGACATACCCAGTTCCTGCAATCGTTCTTCATATGTTTTAGCCTCCAGTCCTCTAATCATCTTTGTTGCTCTTCTCCACACTCTTTCTAGCATCTCAACATCTTTTTTACATCATGGTGACCAAAACTGAATGCAGTATTCCAAGTGTGGCCTTACCAAGGCATTATAAGGTGGTATTAACACTACACTTTATTTAGTTTAATTTGCTTTTTTTCTATTGTTGGGCATGCTAAAATTTTATGCTGCCTGGAAAATCAACATTGTTCACTGTTACAGAAGGCAGCTGATGGAATCTATCCTTTGTTATATTTTGTTTTCCTTGAAATGTCTTTGGTGATTCCATTTTCATGGTTAAAATCAAAATCTGTCCATGAGTGAAATTTGTTAATGATAAGGTCCTTGCCCATAATTGAGAGCATATATAAATGCATTAGAACTTGCATTAATGAAGAGAGCTGAATTAGCAGCTTACTTAAATTTACTGCTTTTGTTATGCATAGATAATGCTGAAAGTAATACAAGCATTATTTTCATCTTTGCTTCATTTATTTTCTCTTTGCTTAAAACATAAAGATGTTCAAAAGATAATTTCACTTGTTTTTGGAAAGATAAGAAAGAGCTGAAAAGAGCTACAGCCCCAAATGGTAATTATCTGAAAGATTCATATGAAATTTGGGATGGAAATGCATTTGTCGAAAAAATGTTGTCTCAAATGCACTTCTAAACCTGTTTTATCTGACAATATACATTTTAATAGTTAGAGTTAGGTAAATTTGTTGCCTTCAACAGATTGGTGAGGTATCAGTGTAATAGCAGCACAAGTTCAATCATTTGCAGAATCAGTAACCCTAACTTTAACACTAACCTATTGGGCAGGAAAAATGGCCCGACACCCCCTAACCCCCTCTTCCCTTAAGTGGACATAACTTATTGGTATATAAAACCAATAACACCCAGGATGAGGGCGTTCTCTGTGGCCGCACCGATCCTCTGGAATGGGTTACCCACCAGGCTCCGGATGGCCCCTGACCTCCACACTTTTCATGCCGATCTGAAGACATGGCTGTTCCAGCAAATTCCCTGATCTGTTACGAGATTTTATCTATTGGGGTTTTTACATTGGCTGTTTTTAGGATGTTTTATTGTATATATGCTTTTATTCTGTGCGCCACCCCGAGTCCTTCGGGAGAAGGGCAGCATATAAATTTAATTTAATAATAATAATAATAATAATAATAATGATGATGATGATGATGATGATGATGATGAAATTCATTGGCAGGCAAACAAGACAACAGCCAGAGTACAGTATGATGCTGAGAACAATATAGAAAGCCTGATACGGTTATTATCAGTTGCATATCTCCTGTATAAAGCAACTAAAACTCATTTTCATCTATATAATTATAGTTGTCCTGTACCAGTAATATCTGTGTACATGAGTTTCATTATTATCTTACCTGTCTTTCAACAAATGAAAAACATTTGTTTGTCATAACAACTATAAGTGCAACCCACCCACCCCCACACAAACACACTCTCTTTCACTCACACTTTCGCTCTCTTTCTTGTCCTAATTACCCTTTGGCATTACTTTAACGAAAAATAAACTATTGATAAAAAGGATGCATATTATATAAGTAATATACAATTATATTTTTGTTTTTTCCCATTATTATCATTAAAACCAAATTAGATCAAGCTCATGATTTATAAGATGCATTCAAATTTTATTATTTTATGAGTTTTTAGGGTTTTAAAAAATTCTTAAATTACTACTTATTTGAGGCGAAGATGCACTGGTTGAATAGTTCTCTTATTAGCTGTCCTATCAACTGTTCCTAAAGTTATTAATATATTTTTTAATAAAACAAATGGATGTTTTTCAGCTTTAAGGGACATTCATAGGACATTATTGGTCAGGAGAAGTCATGACTGAGAAGAATGGAAGAAACATTTTTCCTCTAGACATGCTGTGACTTTTGCTTTCTTGCGAGCAAAGCAAAAACAGAAAGAGTTGGAGCCACACTGCAAATTTAAATATGCACTTAAATATCTTGTCCTTGGGTCTCTCCTCTTCTGAAAGATAGTTTCCAACCAGCAGAGCATTTTCAATTTCCCTAGACTCCAGATTATCATGGGGCTTTTTGTGTGTCATTTATGGAATTCCCTTCTAGCCAAAGCTTGACTGGGGCCATAGTACCTACATTTTGGTGAGCCTATTTTTCTAGGGTTTTTAATTGTATTTTAATTTTGTTAAAATTAAAGGTTTGTGTTATTTTGTATTTATTTTTTTATCTGGCATTTTACTTCATTTTATAGTAAATGCTTTTATTTGAATTGCAATGTTAAGTGTTTTATGGTAAATCTCTTGGTGAGCTTTGATTATTGAACAGCTTAATTTTTTTTAATAAACAAAGAAACTAAGGCATGTATAGTAGTATGGTAATTTGAAATATGATCATTTGGTTTAAAATTACTGTAACTTAGATACTCTAACTTTTGTATCAAAGTGATTGCAATTGTTGGCTTGTTTTGTTTTGCTCTTCAGTGGTAGATGCATTGGTATTAGAAATATCAGATCAACCAGTAAAGTCCAGCTGAACCTCTAAAGATTTTCCTCTTTATGTGAATTGTTTTCTCAGCAATAAAGTGAGTTGCTAGCTCTATCAGTCAACCAATACTTTAGCCTCTGTCTTTATCAGTTGTTCTCTACTGTAGACATGTTTTAGTGGACAATCTCAATAAAGCACTATGAAAAAGGATTCTGAACATCTTGTCATGGTCATGATAAGTGTCAATCGTATTTGGGGGAATGACAGTAGAACTGACATTTTTATTCAAAATGGCTGTGTGTCACTTCTTATAAATTGTAGCACCTTTCCAAATGTCAGAACTCTTCTATGAGTTGAAACAGGAGGAAAGATATGTGATTTTATGTATTGCTTCTCAGTTTCATTCTGGTGATGTTTCATATTTTATTTCTTTAACATTTTATTGACAACTGATATTTTTACAACCATGGAATATTATTTTAGACTTTAAATATTTATAAATGAATGGATGAATAAATAAAATAAATGAACAAGGAACCAGACTTCCAACAGAGAGTCAGGCTCATATCACCCAATTATTTGACCAATTCCTTTGAAGTTAACATTATTGTGGAATATAAAAGTATTATAATCTTTCAGATAGAGAATGGAATAACAGAGTTGGAATGGACCTTGGAGGTCTTCTAGTCCAACTCCCTGTTCAGGCAAGAAACCCTATACCATTTCAGACAAATGGCTGTCCAATATCTTCTTAGAAACTTCCAGTGTTGGAACATTCACAACTTTTGGAACAAGTTGTTCCACTGATTAATTGTTCTTACTGTCAGGAAATTTTTCCTTAGTTCTAGGTTTTTTCTATGCTTGATTAGTTTCTATCCATTGTTTCTTGGCCTGCCTTCAAGTGCTTTGGAGAATAGCTTGACTCCCTCTTCTTTGTGGCAACCCCTGAGATATTGGAACACTGCTATCATGACACCCCTACTCCATGATATCAATACATTGGATAAAATCCATATTCATGTAGGGTTTAAAGTAGGTGTGAAGTTTCCGAAAGATGCCCTCATTATTTCATGAGCCATGAGCCAAACTTCAAAAGAAATACAGTCATTTATTA
>JANHZT010009039.1:15366-27988 GCA_032468215.1 Stegonotus admiraltiensis | reverse complement strand
AGGATGGAAGGCTGAGTCAACCTTGAGCCTGGTGAGATTCGAACTTGCAGTAATTGCAGGCAGCTGGTGCTAGTTAATAGCACATTAGTCTGCTGCGCCACCAAGGCTCTATATATCAATATTATCAATATTATTCAGCATGGGCACTATTACAAAGCATTATTCATCGGTGTTTTAATGCACAAAATTTCATCTACAAACTGTTTTTAAAATTAGATTTGTTAAGAGCTAAAAAGCTACATTAATTCTCATATATGCTTTCACAAATTTCTGCTGAATTAATATTCTGGAAAAAAAGCCCAGTATAAATAAGTGTTCTCTTGATGATCCCCCTCCATCTTTCACAAATGGCTTTACAGAAAGTTAGTGAAGCATGTGTGAATGTATGTTATAATTATATATAGTCTATGCAACACTTTCTGAAATGCCAATACACAATTGGCAACTACTACTTGGGATGCATTTCTTCACCAGATGTATAACTCAGGGTCTGTTGATTCAAATAGCTGCCTCTTTGGGGAAAATAAAATAAACTCTGCTTAGCACAAATAAATCTTTATGCTTCTATGAATTTTATAGCAGCCTCTTTTGAAATCATTAGAATTCCCTTTTAGTTCTTTGTTTGAAATACTGCTTTTCCCTATACAATGCTGATTTTATTATTAAAAAGGTCCTTCCTCTCATAGATGATGTTATTTTGTATATGCAGATCTATTATGCTAGAAGGCATAAATGCATTTGCAAGTGCTTAAGATAAAATATGCCTAGCCCTTGAAGTAACCAGTTCAACTGTTTGGCCTAAAAGTAACATATCTAATATAAGCTTAGATATAACTTACCCACATCCCTAATAAATCAAGAAATAAAGAAAATTGATTGAAGAATCAATCTCAATAGACAGCTTCCATAATTGCTGCTAATTTTAACATACTGTATTTCTTTAGCAGTTTTAAGGCTGAACTGCACTCCTGTTTATTAAGTCCTATTTTTGTACAGAAATAGCCAGTGTGTGAAAGCTAAAACTAGAAAATTAATGTGAGTGCCATACATGCTGATTCTTCCACAGATGTTCTCCTCTCACAACAATGTTAGAATGTTATTGTCCAAGCTTCGCTGCATTGAATATGAAGATCTGAATGGAAGGTCTATATGTAGGTTTCCCTGAAGATGAGTAGAATGCTTCTCTTAGTTATAAGGATCCCTTTACCAGGATTAATAAAAAAGTAAGAACAATTTTGATTTTTGTCCTGCTCTAGGAAACAAAGTTTTTAAAAAGGGGGGAAAGTTTCAGGAATGAATCTACTGTAAATACAGGCCTCCCTATCACCAGATGTTTCCGAATCTTATATATTGGAAATAGAAGTCAGAATTAGGGTTGTTACAACTGAACAATATATTACTGTAATAGAAGAATTATATATGAAAATATATTTGGTATAATCATATTTTTATGTTGGTTGCTTTTCTGAGAACTATCCATTATAATCCATTCTCTATCAAATAAAAGACTGTACCTGCTGATGGGTAATTTTAAGATTCTGTTCTTCTGGTGGTTCTATGATTTTAAAAATGGACAGTCTTCCTTTTAACAACCTCTCAAATAAGAAACTGTTTCTGTAAAGTAAAATGCAGAGCTTGTCTATCTTGCATAACTTATCCACTTCAAGATGCAGTTTCAGAATTAAAGGTCTCCTTAAATACAATACAAACTTTAGATCCCTGTCTGCATTCCTAGGGATGACCTGGACTGTAACAATTACATATATTGTTTATTTTATTGTTGTTGTTGTAGAGTATGGCAATTGATAATTTATTAACGATGACAATTGAATTCCTTCTGGCTTTCACATTGTGTGCACTAATAGAGAAGTCTGAAAAAATTAAAGTTGGATTTGCTTTTGAATAACTGGAACATTTTGAGGGTTAATCCAATATGGAGATCTTCACAGGCTTTCCAATAGCCTATTGTTCTGACCAAGATTCTAATTAATTAGTATGTCTGTGATGTGTGTGCTTGTGTGTGTGTGGTGTGTATACATATACATACATATACAGGCATTCCATAGTAGGGGAAAAAAGCTATCCAAAGTTAAATGCTGAAAATATATAGAAGCAGACACCTGATTAATTTTAACTGAGGTGCTAGGAAGTACAATAAGTACAATAACGACTGGACTGGTATTCAGAGTTTTTAGATTAAAAAATAAAATGTACTGTATGAAGATTCTTGACCCTTTGCATGTTTCTAAAAATTTATGAATGCTGTGGTAATTCCCAGTAAATATGGAGCTACTTACTATTATGCCTGGGAGGAGAGTTCAACAAAATGTTCCTAAAAGATCACAAATAGGCCAGGATAAAGATATTGAATCCCTGTTTCTAGCCTCTGACATTAAGACATATGGTGTCTATGAATAAGATTGTTTCAGTTTAAGCTATCATGATTAACAGCGAATACAGATGTAGCCTGTATTAATTTATGTGATACTTTAAAAATCAATCTAGGTTAATAACCATTAAGAGATTTCATGGCAATCAATTTTATAATACTCCATTATGTTTGTTTTGAAATATTCCAGTCACTTTGATTGGCTACATAGCTTCCAATGCTTGGAAAGAGAGTGATTTGTTTCTTGCATCCTCTCATACCAAGCAATACTTTACTCTTTAAATCATTTTTTTTCTAAACAATAATATTGGAAGCAAATATGAGTTCAAGCATAGAATCTGAACTATGTGTCTTTGCTTTCGATAAAGCATATAATACATACCAGAGTGGCAGATATTATGCCTATCCCATAAGGTGGTTGCTATGGTAAAATTGGAAGTGTGCTCCTGGGAAAAAAAGGGGGATATAATTTTAACAAATAAATGAAAACTATTGGAGAAAAATGGAAGAAAATTGATATCGGGATACCAATAGAAGCAATCCATTAGAGGCTTCACCTTATTTACTAGTAACATATCTGCCCATGCCATTAATTTGGTTGACAGTGAAACTGAATCACATTCTTTAAGGAATGTTATCACTCTATTTGCTTATGAACTTTTTGACTGGAGCAATTTTTAAAATTGCATCATTGAATTTCTTTTATCATCATTCTTACCAGGCAGCTTGGATTTAAAAAAAGGGGGAAAAAAGCAGATGCCTGGGGGCCTGTCTTCAGAGTGACCTCTATGTGATTTAATTCTATGCACAGAGAAGTGCAATAGGCCATTGTTTGCTCATTAATTAGCATTAAGGTCATAAGGAGAGTTAGCAGTTGGTTTTGTCCCTTGAGGTTGAGTGAATTAATTCAGCTGAGGAAAGATATTTCAGTCCCAATTTAGTCAGAGTGCTAAACTCAGGAGGGCAATATGAAAAATATAATGTATCAAAAAATGGAAAGCAGTGAGAGGTCAAAATGACAGTAGATTTTATGGGGCAAACCTGAAATGTAAAAAATTGTATGAGCAATCATACATTGTTTCCTGTGTTCAAGGTCAGATATCATCCTGAGGGCAAGGTGTTAAGTGAGAGATATAAGATATGAGTAGTGGCTATATACAAATAAATGAATAAATAGCAAATAAGATGAGGAAGGTATGCATGCATTTTTGCATTGCTTTATGGGAAAGCAACAATCATCAGTTATATACTTTTAGAAATATATTCAAGTTTTATAATAGGTTGGGCTTTGGGATATGAAGTTTAAAAACCAATAACAGTGAATAAATCAAATAATGCTATATGAAAATGCATAGCATTTCATATGGTAAATGTACTATCTAATGGAATAACTGGAGATAAGGAACAAATTTCAATATCAGGAAAATACAGGAAAAAAACCAATATGGAAGTGCAATTGAGAGAAGAAAAGTTTGTATTCTTACCAGAACGTTTGCATTATAGCAAAAGAAAAGCATCAATACAAAATGGACTGATTAAAAATTGGTCCACAGAATTAGTTTTATTGTTTTAAAATAAATAACTTAAATAAGAGTGAGAGGGGAAGAAGGAAAGGAAGGAAGGAAGGAAGGAAGGAAGGAAGGGTCTACTAAAACATAATTGAAACATATAAATATAGTTTCTAACTTCCCATTCATTCTACTCAACCTCATGTACAATATTGATTTTTTTATACATTTTATACATTTTTCAGTTCTTTAATTATTTTTTCTCTTAAAACCTTATTCTAAAATTTTAGACTTCCCAATATATTAGATAGGCAGGAACCATTGCTACTTCAATTTCATCTTCCAAATGTGTTAGGTTATTTTTTTGCCATTGAGACATATTGTCTGAATTTAAATTCCCAATCCTACTGTATATTGTCAGTAATGTACACTATTCCTTCTGAGAAAATAAGAATAATATAAGAAGATAGCAATCATGATAGCCATCCATACTTATGGCAATTATATTTAAAATTAAAATAAGTAAAAGGCAACAAATTAGAGGTGGTCCTTATCTTTTATTATAAAAGATAAAAAACGGTTTTTCAACTTGATATATAAAATCTTTCCCCAACCGTTTTTTGTTTCACCCCTGCACCTGAGCAGGGGGGAAATCTACTTACCTTCCTTACCGGTTCGGAAGCTCAGGTGCTGCGTCTGTGCACTCACTTCGCTTGCACGTTACGTGCATGTGTGCGCACACCTTCTGCGCATGGGCAAAACCTTCTGCGCATGCACAGAAGGTAAAAAAAACATTACTTCCTGGTTAAAACCAGGAAGTAATGACACCCGAGTGGCGATCGCTACTGGATCGCAGAACCACAGGGAAAAATCGCTACCAGATTGGGTGATCCGGTCCAATCCAGGAGCATTTCACCCCTGCACCTGAGTTATTTTGTGCTCTAGACTTTTCATTTTTCATGTTACTTTATTTTCTATTATTTCAGTATCCATTTGCTTTTTTAATAGAAAAGTTAGAATGAAAATTCTTGTTTTTATATGCATTTGTTTTCCTATACACTTGTACAGTTGTGTAGGCACATTTGCCTTATATTGGAGTTTTCGGTTAATAAAACTGAATTTTGCTTTGCATATAGGCTTAGGAAGTAGCTGTTCACATTATGATACATGACATTCTGAGCAAAGCACTTCTTAGATCCTGGAACTTCATCTAACTTTTTCAAAAGTAAAATATTTGAATTTAGAAAAAATGCAAAGAAATCATGAAGGGCCCAACTCTTTCGTGCATTGATTACAGTGTACATAATATATTTCCAGCGTTGTATCATGGTAAACTTTAGGTTCATTTTATAATTAAAATCAATGGCTCTCCTACATATTTATTTTATTTATAATTATAGAAAACAGCAGAGGAATTTGAGAAGTTTCAGAAAGATTTATTAATGCGAAACTAATTAATTGAGTTAATATCAGTTGTATTCCCCATGGTGAATAGGTTGCTGTTTCAATACGGTCAATTTGAATAGAAATAAGTTTCTGACTCCTTGTACTCTGTGGCTTTATACTCACACAGTTTTATAGAATCTGTTAAAAAGGTTGTAATACATGAAAATTATTACCATAATAAAATTTTGTTAATGTAAAAAACAATAAAAGAGCAACAGTGTCTACAATGAATGTGGTGTTACATGGGAGCGCCATGTCGCACCCATAATCACCCGCGCGGCCGCATTCTGGACCAGTTGGAGCCTCCAGGTGCTTTTCAGGGGGAGCCCCATGTAGATATTGAAATTGATATAGAAAATGACAAAGGGCAATCAGATCATCTAAATATTATTAAACCTAGTGAACACCTATTCTCTATTTAAAAAGAAAAGCCTTGGAACTGAGCAAAAACTTTCATATAGACTAAAAATGTGATATTTTATTTTTCAAGAATATAACAAATGATTTATATTCAACACATGATTTGATCCATAATTGTATCCCACAGCTCAATTTGTAATTGGGTTAGCATCTACAAGCTTTCTTTGAGAGCAGTTGGGGAGGGAAAACACTTATCTGGTTTCTGAGAGTCATAAACATGGAAGGGATATTGGATATTATCTACTCTGACAAATTGCTGAAAACCGAATGCATATATGCCATCTGTTTACTTGTATAAAAGAAGAACGTACCACCATTTGAAGCAGTCTGTTTCACTGCTGAGCAGTTCTAAACATTAGATTTCTTCTTAACATCAAAATGAAATTTACACTCACTGCTGCCTCTGAAGAACTGAGAACAAACTTTCATCCTTATCTCTATAACAGTCATTCAGATATTTGAAAACTGGTCTTTTCATCTTTTTCTCAAATCTAAATATATTCAGCATTTTCAGCCATTTCTCATATGACTTAGTTTCTGTCTCTTATCATTTTGGTTAATCCTTCATGGATGGATAGCAGTGATAAAAGACAACACGCAAACACGCATGCATACAATTTCAGTGTTTCTGGAAAACCTTTCAATACTAGATTTGATCCAATTTTTATGAACTCCATTATCAATGTTTTGGAATAGTGTTGCTTTAGTTTATTGGTTTAATTTAAATGTTTCAGAGATTTAGAAACCATCTATAAAAAATTAAAAAGCAGGTTACACTTTAGTTTAAAACCAAGGAAAAATAATCAAATTTTAACAGTAGTGTTCGAAGTATAACAACATATAACAAATTAGGAGGAGTTCCATATGGATATTAAAGCTGAGAGAGAACACAGAGCTGTGAAGCATCACAAAGAGAAATATTTATGAGGAGGAAATGGATAGCCCTGATATCAATCTTTTTCTAATTTCCCTAATTTCTAACTGAGATAGCTAGGCTTAGAAGAATAGTATTTAATAGTATTTAAAGTTCTGAATGTGAAGGAAAACTGATGGGATTATATCCTTTCTATTTATTTCTTGGCAGAAAATATCCCACCAAAGTATCTGCAACAAACATAGCAGGCTCAGATGAATCCTTCAGTAAAATAAGAGAAGAAGAGCCTACCTCAACACCCTGACAGACAATTCTAAAATATTTCTTTAAGTCGTTAGTTCTTGAAATAAGTACCTTGAACAGTTTTTTTCCCCTTGAAATCGTTGAGCAACATATCTTTGAAGCAAATCTTTGATATGGTCTCTTAAAAAATGTAAAAAAATACTATTTAATGTCCTTTAAATTAATGTCAAAATGAAGGTATAAATAAATGTATATGTTTAGAAACCTTTTTGGAAAAAATGTTTAGTGTTTCTAATTAGAGTTTATATTAATAGTTTAAAATATAATACTAAGTTTGAGCTACCTATAAATAATACATGTCAACCACTATAATTTCACTTTCTTCTTTTTTTAAAAAAAACTCCAAATGTCTTACTTTACTTGACCTACTATTCCATTATCTTTTCAACATCAATTATCATTGCTTATTTTATCTGCTTCTTTTTATTTAATTGTCAATAGATCTAGAAGACTGTAATTGTATCTATGCAAAGCATAGCTATATACAATTAAAGAAACATTTCATTCAAATGACTCATTATTTTATACAATGACTGTTTTATATATAATATATAACCCAACTCTTTATGTAGTATTGTAAGATTACTTCTATACATTTTTCCTGACCTTTTATATATAATAAGAAAACAAAAGGAGTAAAAGAGTTCAATATAATTCATACATTAAACATTTTAGAGACAGGTATTCAAAACAAACAATGGATTGCAATAAACCTGAAATGAACAAATGATGACATTATTACCCCAATGTATCTAAGGGGTAGGGGTTTTCTCTAAAGAATGTATACTATTAAGCTCAGTTTTACTTAATTATAATGAGTTTCTTTGATGATTTGGGAAACTAGACAGCAGCAGTATGATAAAAAAAAAACTATTTCCCAAATGGTTTGGTGGTACTTCTTGATTCCAGGAAGAATTTTCTGTGCTTCCTTTGTTGGAAAGTCCATTTTGCCACAAGGACAACTTTCTATCCCAATATATTGTGCTGGTTTGTAGAAGAATCTAAATGTAGCAAGTCAGCAGAGGTATGGAGAAATAGCCTCACAAAAATCATGTAAACATAAGAAGACTGGATGAAAACAAAGCAGTCATTGACTGATATACTATTTACATGGTATTATGGTTTTTCAACAGGTCAGAACAATGCAGGATAACATTTGGGCATTAACCTGGAAGGAATTGAAGATGGAAAGCATTGCCATCCAGCAGTATATGTCTAAGAATATTAATAGTTCTCATTGCTGAGATTAATAACAATGAGCCCCAAATTTGGGCTTGGGTATCAAATGAATAGGAAAGCGCTGCTGTAATTTTATGAATCACAGACTATTTGTCATGCATGTCAAATGGAAGAAGATAAAATAACAGAAAATATTAACAGTAGAATTTTTTAAAAACGATGCCTTGGTTTATTTTTCTTTAGTTTAGAGATTAGAAGCTACAGTTTTGCTCTCAAGTATGCTGATAGTGTATGCAAGAAGGAGCTGGTCTTTTGATGAGATCCTCTGACAATCACAGCTCTCCTCTACCTTTTGACTGACAGCCCTGTTTTATCAGATACAAGGAATGTGTTTTCACCCAAGACAAGTGGGTAAAATCTAATTTGTCTTCAATGGGACCCTACTGTGAAATGTTAAACTGACCTTTTCAAAAGAAATTTACTTGATAGTTCCATGTGAAGCCTCAGCATTAAGCTAAGCCTGTCACCAGGGCATGATTAAATTCCTTTAAATGTACAGCAGTTGCCCATACTATTAATGGAAATTGAAATTGGTGTAAATGGTAACCATAAATTTCAAAAGGTAGATAGGAGGGAAGCTCCATTTGAAGGTTAAGGTGCCTTACATACCCAAGAATTCATTGCAATGAATGAAAACATTGTTCTGGATCCATGCAACTGCAGCATCTTCCAATTTATTTGCTTTTATTTATTATTTGTTCCACCAACAAAAGTCGCCTCTTCTGTAAAACTGTCACTTTTTTTCCACTGTTCAAACCAAAAGGGTTTTATTGTGATGGAATAGAATAATTATCAAGAAAATTTCTGAATTACAATATGTCTATTAAAACATAATTATGTGTCCCCCCCACCCTTTGTTTTGATCTTCACTCCTATTGATTTCATGGAGATATCTTTATAGTTTTCTCAACAACAGTATTGAGTAGCTCACTTCTGCCTTCTTTTGCATTGCTTTTAGAGATGCTTAGCATGCTTATCAGGCAGCTCTAGATGGACTCTCATTAAGGAATGTAAATCACCCCCCCCCCATGCAAAACATTTAAGAATATGGAAAGCCTTACACAAAAATAGATACGAGTGATAACCTAATTTTGACATTGCTATCTTCATTTTTTTGTTTGTTGTTGTTGAAAGAGACTTATACTTAATTCTGTGGTGACATCCCTTTACATTTGATATAACATGCATATATTTTGTACCTAGATGAAGATTAATAGCAAGTCAAGATATTTGATTGAATTCTCTAGAGAAGGAACAAGAATAAAACATTGCAATTTCCTCTTTTATTAAAGTACATGAATTTCTGAGTCACCCTATGTCATACAGTACCAGTGCCTTAGCACTGAAAACTCTATTGTAAATTATAGACTAATAGTAAATGGATCTTGTGATATACCATTTATTTCTGTCACAGAATCTATATGCCCATTTTTACTTGTACTCTATTATATACTGACAGCCTAAAAAATAAGACACCATTTGATGTGTTGCAAGCATTGAACTACAAATATCATTTTAGAAACATGAAATAGCTCATTTCAAAAACATCAGGCTATAACTCCATGACATATAAACACCAGTGTATCAATTCAGTAATACACTGCTTGAACACTTCTCCTTGGCTACAGCATACTGTTGTATTCTTGATACATAATACACACTGTTGGCCATTTTTCTGTAGTGTTTTTTTTATTCAGGCTTCATAAGATATATTAATCTTCTGCTGTGTGCTTTCATTTCATTTCCTGTAAAAATATGTTTTCCACTGCTGAAACTGACCTCAGGTTAGGTGTCAAGGGAACAAATTACCACTCCATATCCCAAGAGAAGCTATAAATGTACTTCCTTATGACCCAGATAATCCTCATATATATAGTAATAAATATAGTGCTAATGACACAAGGGTCTCACATGCTTCTCTGGATTATGTTTTAAAAATATGAAAACCTCAATATATTGGTTTTATTGATCTACATTTCATGAAGAATATTTAACATAAATGTTCAACAAATAAACCTGTCTCATTAATTTATAGAGGTGATTTGGTTTGTGAAAATTAATCTATTCTTTTATATTGTATACCCTACAGAGTCTTTAGAGACTAATGAACAGGAAACTTTCATAAGTTTTTTGCTAGAAAATGCACATTTTCAATTTTCCATTATATCCCCAAATACAGATACTATTAAAATATCTGGTGACAACTGTAAGTCTTATCAGGAAAACAAAGTTCCTTGAATTCATAGAATTAAATACCAAGATGTTAGGTAGAATGTGTCTAGATATGGCTGCATTGGTAAAATGCAAATTGTGTATTATCAATAATGGTGGGTCAAAATCTGGAATGTCTCTACTTTGATGGTGTTTAAGAAGAAAAGTAGAATGAAAATAAAATCAGACTTTTTGTATACTGTGATAATATACTTTAATGATCATTTAAGTAACACATGAGGAACAGCTGATTTCATAGTCATAAGATACAAAGTTCTGTAAGGTAATATCTGTTCTTATCTAAATGGATTCCTTGTAATGCAGAGGTGACAAACTGGCATCCTGCGGGCCGGATGCATCATGTACAGGCCCCCCACCCCCAGGTCAGTGAATGGGAAAAACATTGTGAAATGTTCACAAAAATTCTCTCAAGGATCGAAGCTCTGGACTGATACCGATAGGAAAGAAGCAGCATGTCTGAAGACAAACTGGTTGTATTCAGCAGGACTCAGGCACTCACTGAGCAAAACAGCAGTCAACAAAGTCTGGTTAGCAAAGTCTGTTTGATGTAAAGTCAGCGCTGGGAGTGTCTGTCTCCCAGCACCTGTAAATAGGAAAGCCACACCTTTCCATTGTGCCATCCTTGCCCCTGTGGCTGTCATGCACCACAGCTCCAGCCCAGCTTGTTGTTGGGCCTAAAGGGCTACTTGGTGCTCCCTGGCTTAGTCATGCCTCCATGCCTCACAGCTGTGCTCTGCTGTTTCCTCCACCACTATGAAGCTGCTGAACCATTTGTGCTTGCCACACTACAGCTGGGTCTTTTTAAAACACCTCCATCACCAGTATGTGCTTGCAACACCCCCGTAACCGGTGTGTTCTTGAGACCCCCCATCACCCCTGCTCCTGCCCGCCCCATTGTGACAAGCCCTGGGCCTCATGGCTTGACAGTTGGCTCCCTTCTACCAGAACCGCATCTGGAAAATAGAAAGCAGAGGCAGTGAGTCACATGTTATCACATTCGGTTCCCCACATCTCTCCCCCCCCCCGGTTTGCTGGGAGACTTTCTGTGAAACTGTGCAATCAACCTGTCAGCCTTGACATCTTTTTGTGCTACCCAGGAGGCTTCTGTGAGGGGGTAACCTTTCCAGAGAACTAGGTACTGTACCCAGCGCCAATGCAGCCAGGAATCCAGCACCTCATCAATTTCGTAATGGGTCTCCCTGGGGCAGGTGGTGTGGCTGCTGATGGCCAGATATGGGCTTCCCTTACTAGCTTCAGCAAACTACTGTGAAAGACGGGGTGAATCCTACCCAGTAGTTGAGGTAGCTGTAGCTCTATTGTTACTGAGTTAATCACCTGCACAATGGGGAATGGACCCAGGTATTTCAGGCCCAGCTTCCAGCAGGAAACCTTCAGTTTTAGATATTTGGTCAACAGAAACACTTTCTTCCCCATGTGGAAAGGCTTTTGTGGATTCCGTTTTTTATCTGTCTGCACCTTTTGGACCTCTGTGGCTTTCCACAGGGAACGTCTGCCTCCCAGTGCCCGTAAATAGGTGAGCCATGCCTTTCCACTGTGCAGGCCCACTCTGGTAGCTGTCACATGCCACAGTTCCAGCCCAGCTGGTTGTCAGGCCTAAACAGCTACTTGGTGCTTCCTGGCATAGCCAAGCCTCCCCACCTTGCAGCTGAGCTCCAATGTTTTGGCCACCACTGCAAGGCCCCTGAGCTGTTCATGCCATGCTTGTCACGCTACAGCTGGATCTTCTTAAAACACCCCCATCACCGGTATGTGCTTGCGACACCCCCCGTTACCGGTGCATTCTTGAGACAAGCCTGCTCTTGCCTGCCCCATTGTGACAAGCCCCAGGCCTCACAGCTTGATACGTCATGTGATAGCAATGTGATGCGGTGAGTTTGACACCCATGTTGTAATTGATTCTAACTATTGAAAACAACATTAAAAGCAGTTTTCTGAACTTTCTGGATTCATTTGGTTGGCCACTATGTTACACAGAATGCTGGATTAAATGAATTAATGACTGATATTATTTATTTATTTATTTATTTATTTATTTATTTATTTATTCGATTTATAGACCGCCGCTCTCCAATGGACTCAAGGCGGTGTACAGTTAGAACAAAGCAAGCAAATCAAATTACAATCAATTTCAAGGAAAAAATAAATCAACTTTGGCTCAAAATAAAACCCCAATAATCTATTCTAATTAAG
>JANHZT010009033.1:22685-34770 GCA_032468215.1 Stegonotus admiraltiensis | reverse complement strand
ATTATTAATTACACATTTTGATTTTATTTTATTTAAAAACCATGTTGGGCCAAATTTCTTAATCTCTTTTAACTCTAGGTCTCCCCAATAACTATCTTCACCTTTAAGTATTTTTATCACAGTTCGAATACCAAAGGCCCAATAATAATTAAGTAATTTGGGGATTCCCAGTCCACCATTTTTTTGATTTTGGTACCACATTTTCTTCAGTAATCTAGGTCTTTTTTCACCATTACAAAATTTGTCCAATTTTTTCTGATAACCTTCAATATCTTTCTCTGCCAAGCTTAGTGGTAGCATCTCAAATAGAAAATTAAATTTTGGTAACAACATCATCTTACACATTGCAACTCTTCCAAACCAAGACAACTTTATCCCTTTAAGTTCATCGATTTTTTTTTCAATTTCAACCATCATCACGTCATAATTGAGTTTCTTCAATTCCTTAACTTTTGTCTGTATTTGTCTATATTGTTGATCCAAATAGAATAGCAAAATGAAATGTAGCTGCTATGGGAAACATTTAGTATATGATAACTAATAAACCAAGTATGCTTGGTAAAGAATAAATAATAAGATTGTTTAGTAAGATACTTTTTTTCTTGCTTCTTAACACAGCTGTTGCAGAATCTCAGTTATGGAGAAAAAATGACGATATTATTGGTCTACAATGGATCATCTATGCTAGAATCATGCAAGTGGGACTCAAAAGCTTTCTTTAGGAGGAGGCGGAGATTTCAACCATGATTAGCAGTAAAATATATATATTTCTTTTTGAAACTGAAAAGAAAAATATTTGGAAAGATCAAGAATGAATGTATTTCTTAAAAGCACAATTTCTCTCTTGTAGAAGCCAGATAGCCAATGTTTTATAAGACTAAAACACTAACCTTTTCTTTTATGCTTATTTTTCTCTAAAGAACTGTAGATACCAATTTGGGGGATAAATTGATAAATTGAAAGGATATATTTTCTTATCAACGATCAATTATTTTAGATGAATTTGAAAAAGAAATGTTCTGCCAGTTGTTCACAACCTGGAAGCTTTAATTACATTTGTTATAATACGGCCTTATAAATACAGCCTTTGGATTAACTGGTAAACTGGTAGGTTCACCAAATCTGTTCAACAAAGATGTTTAACTCTTTAAATATCTGTTCTATATAACTAATATTGAACTATGAAAAATAGCCTTTCCAATTGCTGCTAAATGATGATAATTTCAAGCATTTCTGAAATATATAAAATATGCAGTGTCTTTTTATCGTAATCTTAGAAGCAACAACTTGCTTGACTGGTAATTTTATACATGGTACCATTCTTACAGTATGGGACATACTTACATTTTGTTCCATATGTTTGTCTTTTTTATAGGGAAAAATGCCAAATCTCTTTTTATATAATAAATATATATGGGAAATAGTAATTTATTTTCAGTTCTTTAATCCCTGTTAATATGGCTATAGAAACTGACTCAGTTTTTAAGATATTTCTAATAATCAAAAATATCCACAAATTATCTCAGTCTTCAAATCATTTTTGATTAGCATACCCAAAGCATATTCGTCAACAAGAGACATGAAATTTGTCTTTGTGAACCTAAGGAGCAAGATCTGTCTCCAGTAGATAATATTATAGCGAAATGGGAGAAATGTGTAATTTCCATAATAATTGTTTAAACTGCATTTTAAAAGTATGAGAGACTAAATCCCATGAGACATTATGGTTATTTAATTCTGAGTACATATGTTTATTGTAATTTGAATGTTTAATGCAAGAATGCAATAAGTGCAGAGGTATGGATATTCAAGAGTATATACTTTATTGGGTTTAGTTAGTTACTTCTCAAGTGACCTCACTTTTTATTTACTTATTTACACACACACAAACACACACACAAACTTACACACAGAATTGCTGACAAATGTTTAAGAACTGAGTTTGCCTGCTCCGTTCCTGCAGACTGATCAACTTGCTAAGTGCATTTGCTTAGCTCCACTCTCAACCACCTTGAGCTAGCTCTAGCACCCCGTAGTATATATGATTCCTCCTTATAAGGTTACATTTTAAGCCATAAAGTTTGCAACTAGACCAAAACATTTGTTAACTATGAGCTCTAGCTGCTTTTTAGTAGATTTGTTTTTATTATTTTAATTATTATTTTTCCTGTATCAATGTTTAGGGTTTCAGTTCACTTATTAAAAAAATTGGCCATCTCCTATTTTTAAAAAAACGTGAATAGTAAAAGGAAGCCCTTTTAATTATATCTCTATGATTAGTGCAATAATTTCATACTGAGAGTCTAGGAGCACAGGGGCTGATAATATTCCTTGTTCAAAATATTGTTTTATGAAACTGACCAAAAAAACCTAAGATAACTAACTCTTTATAGGAAAGTAAAGGAGAAAACTGTCCCTTCTTTCCTGAAGAGTTAAATAGCAAGTATAGACCTTTCTAATCAGTTGATTTTCATTTTATAAAAACCCAAAAGTTTAATTTGGAGCTTTGGGACCAGACGGATATGGAGTTCATATTTTTCTCCACTGTTACCTGATGCTGAGAACTTTTCTGTTTGCTTATATCACTTCCTTTTCCTGGAACTCTAGAACACCTATTACTCCCATTTGTAGACAGACATAGTGTCTCTTTGTGTATAGCATTGTGCGTGCCCTTGCAACATGGATTAGCTACAGTGTTCTTTCATCATGCAGCTCAGTAACGTATCTGTTGGGAGGAGTTAACAATGAGCCAAGTTGCTGAAGATAGTGTAACTGTAAGTCTGATGAGGACTGCCGAACCAGCTGTTTAATACCGGTAACAACAAGGAACCTCATGTTCATTTTAAATTATATTGCAAAAATTAAGAATGCTTACATCAACCAAGAGTAGTTTTTGAAGGTGCAGGGAAAGAATTTGAATTAGGTTCATTTCAGTTCCCTTACTCGAATTGCTGTGCTCAGAGTGTTTGACTTCTACATGTATAGGTTTTCTTTAATATTGAACTGACTCTAGTTTACCACCAGAGGCCACTCTAATACCATCTGTGGGAGATCTGCTTTGCCATGTGGACTTGGAAGGTTTTAAAGGAAGTGTGTGTGGTGGGGGGAGGGGGAGGCGGGTAAATGCCCTCAACTTTCAGAATGAAAAGAAGGTCTCTTCCATCTGAAAACTATTTGGGACTGCACTTCTCTATAGCAGGTGTCTGTTGGCTGCGAGGAATGTAGACCAATTGGATCAATGGTGGCCACTTCTGGAAATCTGAGCCAGGAAAGGGGGGAAAAAAAGAAGGAAACACTGGTCCTGTGGAAATAGTAATATCACCAAGAGTTGCTAAATTGCAGATAAGATAGAAGCTGGATTACATCAACACTTTGAACTCCTGGAAAGACACTTATCTTTCAGTTTGAAATAGATAAATATTTACTTGTTTACAACTTCAGAGAAGGAATGGGGTTCTAGGTTGTTTGGATGGAGAGAGTTGCAAATAGGTTTGCAGGTAATGAGTTCAACAATAGTCTGTAAAATAACCTAATTAGCCTTTGCGATGTTGGGCAACATTTTGCCATCCAGGTGTCATTGAAGTATAATTCCCATATTCTTTTACCATTGAGCATGTTGGCTGGAATTGCAAGGAATTGGATTTAGCACCATCCAGACAGTACCAAAAATTGCATGCCCCAAGCTTATGATTTTCTGTGATGGTTTACAGCAAGGCTGTCAAACTCATGGTCTGTGGGCCAGATGTGTCATGCGCTGGCCACGCCTACACCTGGCTTAGCAAAGGAAAAGTCACAATACATCATGTGACAACGCTGTGACAGCGCGAGTTTGACACGCCTAGTCTACAGTATGTGGTGTTTATAGTCATTCCCAACTTCATATACCACAGTAATTCTCAGCTAACGGATCTAACATTTGGAGGAGCTGAAATTAGGAAAGATTGCCCTAAAGTGACATCCTCTTGTGCAGTCGTCGTCTCTGTTTTACTCAGCAAACTTTCGCATCTGTTTTTTTGCCATTATATACAAAGTTATTCCAGCTGGATGTACTTATGCCCCAAAAAATCAAGGAGTTCTTGTTACAAAATTAACACACACAACCTTACATTTCACATTATATGAGGAACATATATATGAATTAAATAAACTAGATTTTAGGTGTAGGCTCTTGAAATTATTCTTTGTACATTGTCTGAAGCTGCAGTGTTCAGGTTGGGAGGCCATAGACATTCTTTTTTAAAAAATCAATATTTTAGAGTTACATGTGAGTAGATTCATTTAGTGCAATAGAGCTTATTTCTGAGTAAATAACCACAGGGTTTCTGTAAGGCTCAGAAGGATGCTGACTTCTGCATATTGTCCTGTTGACTTTCTTGGTACTCGAGTGTTAAAATTCTTGCTTCTTTTATGGCTAGGATTATTTTTAATGTTAAGTTTATATGGCAATCTTCATGGACTTATTATTCTCTGACTTGCAGTCTGTTTTGCGAGTAATGGAAGAAGGCTCAGGAACAAATAAAAAAACAAATATCCTTTGAATGGACAATCTGAGTTATGTTGGGAAAGGGCTGATAAAAAAAGTGTGATGCTGTTGTATAAAATATACCTTACAAAAATATGAAGGCATTAAAGCAAAATTTAAAATATTAAGCAAGAATGAATATTTGGTGTTGCTAGTACTGAAAACAGATTTTATAAAGTAATGTAATAATAGATTTTAAAAGTATTGGTTTAATATCCATTTTTTCCTTCAGGGCCAGTCCTGTTTATTCTGGTAGGAAAACACTTACTGAAGTTGAAAGCACTGTTGATAAGTTGTTATCTTATGGGCTGTTCCCAGTATTCTTTACCCCTCTAGAAAATAATCAGACTAATCAGATTTTCCCTGCAAGGAGTTAAAGATCCTGAATACCAGAATAAATTAGATACCACAGAATATTAAGGTTTGAGTTAAATATTCCACCTGGGAATTAGCAATTTAACTTTGTTCACTTTTTCAAAACCATGAAAAGAATTCTCAAGATCCAGATAGAAGGTTTTTCCCATCTGCATTTCTAAAAGGTTCCTGGAAAACATTCCTGGAAAAAAAGAACTTTATTGGATACATTAGATTTCACTAAATAATCTGAATCTACGTAGGACCAAATTTGATTTTTTAGCATAAAGAAAGAGAGAATGGGTGCTGTTAGCCTAAAGTGAAAGGTACTTATTTCCTTTAATACAAACCCAAAATAAGTGCCAAAAAATGGGCAAAAAAGTTCCCGCCTAATAACAACACAGGATCACCCCAACTATCCATCATGGCCATTTCTCCTATCTCCCAAAGGTCATGCTGGTTGCTGGCTAGGAAACTAGGAGAGTTGGCTAATACTTCCAGAAGGCGCTAGATTTGGAGCCTTGACTTTGCAAAACATGATCAAAAGTAACAATCAAAGCAGAGTATGTCACAATAGCTATTTACATACGTGACATAAAGAATTATTGCTTACTTTCATTATTTCTTCAATGTATACATGCCTCTGTACCCCATAGGGAACTCAAAGTGAGCAATGGTATGAAATAAAATAGCACTAGAAGATGACACAGGAGACAAAATCTGCACCTTTTCCTAATGATGAGGTTACAATTGGGAGAGGATTGTTCTTAAATCTGGTGTTGAAGTTCAAAGTTCATCTTTGGCATTTCTGCCCTATCGAAGCAGCATCCTGTTGTTGCAAACTTGCATGAGAACCCCTGAAAAATAAGAACTCAGAAACTAAGACTAAAAAATAAATGACTCATCTTGGCACACACTCCTTTTTCTGTGTGTCAGACAGAACAGCCAGCACATCAGAGAAGATGGGAAGGAACAAACCAACACTGTTTCACATTTAATGCAATCCAAATGCATGCTGAATTTTACAAATACAACTTGGAAATGACGGTTAGTTCTGGACTAGTTGGTCTACCTTGAAGATTGAGTTGCCAAGTTGGGGTGGAAGGATTGTTGTCAAGGTATTGCCCTTGCACCTACCTTGACTTTGGTTACACACTGCTGCATCAATAAAATTCTTTGACCAACTGAGGGTATTGGATAAGATGTGTAGCATGTGGGAAGATCTTGAAAGCTTATGCAAGGTGTTCAAAATAAGAACTGTTCCTTGGGTTCTTGTGTGCAACTAGCAAAACCTTTATCCTATCAGAATGAAAACAAGGCTGCTGCCTTCCAGGCACCATTATTTTCTTACTGCAATTCAAAATACTGATCTTGAAAATCCAATATCATTCAGAGGGCCCTGGAATCTCTTGAGTTGAGAGCTACTTAAAGGCCTCTTCCTACACCTCAGTAGTCAAGATGGGGAAATTGCAGAAAGAGCTTTTTATACTGGCACTTCCCAGATTCTGCAACAGATTTATCAAAAGCTTGTTAGCAAGTGTCAGGAACTAAGGGGAAGGATGAAGAATCTGGGGACTTCCAGATGTTGATATCCAAACCCATAAATTCTTCTGTGTGGCCAATTTTCAGGAGTGGTGAGAATTGTATTCCAAATACCTAGAGTACAAGTGTCCGACCTTTAAGACTTGTGGATTTCACCTTCATCAGAGTTAAGTCTACTGGTCTTAAAAGTTGCTAAGATTGGACAACCCTAATCTAGACAGTCAATATTTTCCTGAACTTTGGGTGTGTGTGTGTGTTTTCTGACATATTAAACCTGCCTTCTTAAAACATTAGGATGTTTTAACTATAAGCTTGTCTGATTTTTGTTTCTTTCCTGCTTCACCATACCTTTTAAAAAAGTTATCCATCTTGCAGTTCTGCCATTTTAATTGCTTGTTTTAATTTATCTGTCTAAATCAGCTTTGCCCAACATAATGGCTTCTCTATATATTGAATTTCAACTCCAAAGGCTTTAAGTGACTGGAAGATTAAGAAGTTGTCTTGCTGATCTGGAAGAATCAAAAGGGGGAGAGCAATTCAACTCCATTGTTAATAGATATTTCGTCTCATTGTTTTCTGTACTATCCAATTTTGCGCAATCAAACTCTGATACAAATCATCCCAAGCAACTTTTCCATTTTGTTTCATTTTATTTTTTTTAAGTATTTGGACATTTTTATATACATATGTACAAAAACACCTATTCCTACTTTTTTCTTTTTCTTTTTCTTTTTTTCTTTTTTTTACAATTTCATATGATTTACAAAACAGGACAGCAAAATAACTTAGAAAGGATACGAATACTGTACAAAAATAAAATGGATTAAGTTGTAAAGATTGGTATTTTACAGTGTTACAGATTTGTTAACCTGCAATAAAACAGCATTTGAAAAGTATGTCTGGTGCATACTGGGCTAAGTCCATCAACAAACAGGAGAGACCTGTATAGAAGTCATCAAAATTGTTCACAAAAGATGTTGTATAGCTATAGTTTAAAGCCATGGCTTCTCTAGGAAGGTCTTTCTGAATGGAGGAGAGGAGCTGCATTCACGTCAGCACTCTTTTGAGAATTTCCAGAGTGGCCTGGCAAAGAAGTTCACCAAGAACTTGATTTTTTCCTTCTTGTCAACACCTGCTGTAGCCTCTTCTCAAATTCCGATTTGCTAAAAGTTTGCAATCCATTTCACTGCACTGTCAAGTGAAAGTCACTGCTTACTCTTACACCAAATCTGACAAACTTGTCCGATTTTATTTTGTTAGTGGTTAATAAACTTTGGGTAGTTTCTGATGTTACTTTTGGAAGACTCCTAAAAAGCATATTTTACATCCCGTTGCTTACCAGATTTATTTGAAAGCAAGTTTCATTCATTTGAAGGAACACGGCTTTCAAGTAAGCATGCCGAGATTAAAACCCAAAGAAACATTCCCTGCTTCTGAGAGTAATCTCATGAAACTCCTGGATGCTTGAGCCGTACATCTCTTTTCTGGGGCACAGCCATGGGAGTTACATTTCCCACATAAAAACATTTTAACAATTATAGTGCAGCTGGGTGCAGTTGTCAGCAAACAGGGTTGAAGAAATCCTTGCTTCTGCGGCAAAGTGAAAAGAGTTTGCTGGGACAAGGATCTATACTATACATGCTTAATCCTGCTCAGTTGCCCTTCAAATTACCAACTGATTCAGCCTGAGGAAGAGATTTGTTTGGGAAGAAGAAAACAGTGAATGGGTAAGAATTAAGCACCTTATTTTTCCTTTTGCCCCAACAACTGCAAATCAGGTGTCTTACATGACTTATGCAGCAGACTAATCATGCCCAAGATTCTCAACCCTGTTTGCTGTTGAATGCCAGACCAGCCCTTTAAGACCTGATTATGCACACATTGTCTAAAACTAATATAGGAAGCAGGCCAGTGTCAAACGGTAGCCTAACTATTGGTATGCATGACAGCCCCAATTAAAAGTTATCATGGCAGTTACTTCCCCTGCATCATAGCGGGAGAAACTGTTTGCAGAAAGTGGTTGATCTGACATGTTTACTGGTTACCAAGCCAGGTGGTTTATCATCTCAATGCACATTAGTGGAGACATCCACAGTAGCATATAATGGGTTTACGTACATGTCAGTCGACCTACTTACTGCAAACCGATGGCCACTCCAATAGAAATAACACACCAGGATCGTGCACACCTCATTGTGATGACCAGAATATCACAAAGGTGAATCCTAAATGTATTGGGGAGTCACTCTTTTTTATAGCTGGAAGAGCCATTAAGAAAATCAACCTAGTCGTCGTTTTATACATCCTATGGTTGGATTTGTCCATAAGAATCCTTTTAGGAATAAGAGGAGCAGTTCCTATGATTTGTTGTTCAAATAATATATGCTGCCAAATTAGGTCACGGCAAACTATTCTGCAAGTGGTTTGGCTGGTGTGAAGGCAAAGCCGCCATTTCTATACCCTGACCTGAAGTCCACAAGGGAGCAACATGAATAGCACCATTTGGCCGTCTAGGACTTTCCAGCCCAAGGGACCAACTTAGAACCTTCAGGTGGACTGGCCGTGGCCACGTGTCATATGAGATCAAGTCCACAGCTGTCAGGAGACAGGCAAGTGCCCTACCATTTCACCAAACCTAATTATTCTATGCCTTTGTGACCTGATAAGGAGGGTGCCATTTAAGTGCCTGTGGCTTGCTTTGTACAAAAGGTGGAATAACAGCATTCAGCTTTTGGGCTCTCTTTTGCTAAAACTGCACTTGTCCTACCCCAAAGCAACAGTAAAGATCTGGCAAACTGTTTAGTAGGACTCAGACTAGAGCTTAGGCGCCGGAGGATTGGTTTCATACAGAAAGGGAGGACGATTGGAATAGTACCACATTGCGAGCTGCTGACCAACCACATAGTCCTCACCCTTATTAAACAAGGCAGCATTAACAGTACTGATAAAAGCAGAATACTTTTTTTTTAACACTAGAGCAATAGAAAGAGCCAGGCTACCTATTTTTATAAGGAAGAACAAACATCCCTACAATTTATTTTGGACACCAGAAATTAATTTTGGTTTATCATAAAACAAACGTTTCAAGAAGTTGAAACGGAGGTAGAAAGTGTGCTTGGTTTCCTGACATGTCTTCACTGAAGAACACTCGTTCCTTTTTGCTTCTGAAATGCCATTAAGTTGTTCATTGCCCCAACACCTTTATTTAAAAGCTGTTCTTTTCGCATAGACAGGTTTTATAATGAGCCACACAGGTAAAAATGCTTGATGCATACTGAGTTCTAGTGCTGGAAGCCACAGACAATTGTAGAATACTCTACTCTCTGAGATGTTTTATTTTATTTTTCTAGGAAGCTAGCTTTCTATCGGATGAAACAAGAACAAGATACTGTCATACCAGGTATACTTTACAAGGTCGTATGTACAGATTCTTTACAAAGTTGGGCAAACCAATCCAGGTGTAATCCCTCTGGCTACTGTGTGATTTCCTCACCCACAAAATTAGCCCTACGTAGGACAGTCGCACCACTCCTTCCATCATGAGAAAGAAGAGTCAAGGGCAGAGGGGGCAGGAGGGAAGTCTGTAAACATGATTCTCCATCACCACGAGAGATGGGGGAGGGAACGTCCATGGATTACAACCTTTGTAAGGTTCATGCTTTTGACATTAACAAAGATGACACAGCTTGGCTAGATGCAAGAGCTTTTCTCCAATGTGGATGGTGCCTCTGTTCCGAAGAGCAAACCGTAGCATTTGAAATAGGTGAAATATTGCCATTATCGTTAACTGTATCAAGCCTGATACGGAGGATTGAGATTGCAAGGTACATAGTGGTGAGGCTCTGTCGTGAAAGGTTATTTCGACACACCTCCTGCATCCGAGTCTGAATTCTGACTTGCAGTTAGTTTGGTTGTTATTCCTCAGACTCTGTACAACAGCTGCAATTTATGAAAAAGAAGACTGTTAAAAAGTAGTTTAAAAAAATTAGTGTTAGTTGCCTTCGTCCACATAAGAGAATGTTCTGTCGGAGAAAATAAAACAAGAAAAAGGTTCTCTACCGACTCCAAATGCGCATAGTTCCGTTAGCTGAGACAGAATTCTGGCGAGAGGTGAAGAAAATGCACCATTGAGAAAAAGAGTCGTAAGAGAGAGAAAAAAAACTTTTATAAAAGTGGTAGCTTATCAAGATGGTTGCTGCTGTTACGCGTTCATTCCAACAAAACCCAGCAGAATAAAGCACTGGTAGTGGTATTCATATAGTACAGTACAGTATATGGTTGCTTTTCAGATGAAAGTCTAGGAACAGCTAAAGGAGAAAAAAATAGTCTCATACTTCTGCCACATTTCTTTGCATGATTTAGGTTGCATTGTTTCTTTTCTACATGGCAAAGAATAGCCTCTTGTGTGTGATGCCAGCTGATTTCTTGTTTTCCTTTTGGTTTCATAATTGGTTTCTGTGCATGTTTCCACTGGGAAAAAAAAAGAGCAGCTCAAAAAGGATAACTTGGTGAAAAGTACAGTTTCCTTCCACCAATCTGGTACTGTGAATGATGATTTTTTTTTCTTAACAGTCTTGAACAGGGTGGACCACTGAGAGAGAAACGTGAAATTCCATCTATCATGTGCTACGATGTTTTTGTTTTGCTTTACTTGAAAAATACTTAAGTGAGTTGGAAAGTGGTTTCACTAAACTGGATTTTTTTTGTTTTGTTTTTGTTTTAAAATACAAGCAGCATTACATTAGTCAACAAAACATCTCCATGACACAGCAATCACAAAGAGCTTGGAATCACTACTGTGGTGTCACAGGTCAAATCACCCAGTCACATATAATTATATACAGATGTGTGTGTGTGTGTCTGTGTTCACACACATGCACCCACACACCAGTGTTGATTCTTTAAACTATAAAAAGTTGCATTATTTCTGCTGATCCCCATACAGCCCCCCCCAACACTCCCCACGCCCACCCAACAGCCACTGGTTTAAGACTGTGGTTGGTAGCACAGCAGGGTGGACAGAACGAAAAATGTTAATCTTTAAATTTCCAGCTACATGTGCTTTAAAAATGCAAGTTGGGGGGTGGGGATTTTACTGTACAGTGGTGGACATATTTGTGCTGATCCATTCTGCTTTTTTCACTGACGGCCATCTCCCCACCCTCACCCCTGGTTGTAGTCTTTCCTTCAAAAGGAGGCAGAGCTGGTCTTTTTAGATCGCTTGATCATGCTAGGGTGGAACTCAGTATGGCGACGGGCATGCTTGGTCAGATGGTCGCTCCGCATGAACCGCTTCTCACAAAGTGGGCATCGAAACTGCTTCTCCCCAGTGTGGGTTCGGTAGTGCCTTGTTAGCTCATCAGAGCGAGAGAACTTTTTAAGGCACTCTGGCCATGTACAAGGAAAAGGTCGTTCGCCTGAAGGAAGACAAAAAGGGAGAGGAATGAGATGTGATTGACTCAAAACATACGGAAAGAGTTCAGCCCAGGAGGAATGTCACAGGAATGGTGAAAGAAAGAAGAAAATGTCCCACAAATTACTGCTCAGGGTCTGCACAATGCTAAATACACACAACTCTATAAGTCTGTAAAGATTCTCAGTCATCTAGGTCAGTGGTAGGCAAACTTGGCTCTTTCACACCCTGTGGACTTCAACTCCCAGAATTCC
>JANHZT010009033.1:0-13355 GCA_032468215.1 Stegonotus admiraltiensis | reverse complement strand
AAAATGGCAATTCAAAAAGTTTATTTCTTAAAAACATAAGTCTTTTTCAAAAAATAAACATGATTTAGATTTCAAAGGATTTGGCCACTGCAATTTCTAAAATAAAATAAAGATACTACCAAATACTTTTTTGGGTCATAATCCTGTGAGTTTGATTTACAAAAGAAAATCTAATTCTTTTAGATGAAGACTCAAGAAAAGTTGCTATATAAAGAACCAATAATGAAATATTGTAAAAAGAAAACAAAATAATTATTAAAAATAATTCAGTTAAGGGCATTGATTTACAAATGGATTGGGTGCAAGTAAAGGTTTTATTAGAGGTCATAGCAGTGATCTTAAAAGAACAGTCAAGAGAAATCACAACCTATTTTAGATGAAATCAAGGGAAAAGAATTAAAGAATTATCTGGAGAAGACAAGTATTTTTCAACAAATTAAGTTTCTACAATGGCAATTATCTATGTTAACAGTAAGAGAAATGGGGAAAAAATGAATTATGCAAAACAAAAGAAAATGAGTTTGCAAATATACCAGGGAAGCAACTAGCATAAATTATGAAAAGAAAAAGAAAAGAAAATGGTATTGAAATTACAAGGGGGAAATATTATATTAATGGACAATGAGACTATATAAAATCATTTCATCAATATTATTGTAATTTGTACAAAGGAAGTGAAATCTCCCTAGAGAAAATAGATGAATATCTAAAGAAACAAAATTTACTCAGGAATATAGAATAAAGACAGATTATGAATGGACCTGTACTAATAAGGGAAGTTTCTGAAGCTCTAAAAAAGATTAAACTAGGAAAGATTCCTGGACCAGATGGATTATCAGGTTCTTATTATAAATATTTTAAAGATGAACTTTTACAACCTTTACAAAACATCATTAACTTTACTCTACAGGGAGGAAGGATGGTTGGAAAGAGGTAGATAAAACATTAACATCCAAAGGACAAGATATGACTTTAACAAGACATTATGGACTATTGAACAATAACTACCGTACAAGTTGTTCACAACAATCCTGACTGATAGACCAAAAATATTTCTGCAAGAATATATTCACAAGGAACATTTTGGGTTTTACCATAAAAAAAAAGTTTAAAGGACAATGTCAGAAATGTATTAGACATTTCGGAATACTTGGAACAACATAATGAAAACACATGGCACTGATCTTTTAAGAAACAGAAAAGGCCTTTGACAATCTGAATGGGGCTTTCTAGTTTAAGATTATGAAAGTTATGAATTTTGGAAAGAACTTCATAAAACGAATATAAGACCAATCTACACTTCAGAGAAAACAAAAATAATTGTTAAAAGAGATTTAACAAAATGCTGTGAGATACAACAATGAATAGGGATGGCCTCTCCTCCTTTTGTGGAAGTAAAAATTTTAAAAGAAACTTTTAATTTAAGGGTTTTTGCAAATGAACTAGTATTGGTTCTGGTAATTCTTTTAAAGGGAATAGAAATGGGCAAATTAAAAACATTTTGTGCATTGGGAGATTTTAATGTTAATAAACAGAAGATTATTTGGATATCATTATGACAAATATGAAATGCATGTTATTTTAAAATAATTATGTTAAGATATAGAATGAAGTTAAAATATATGATAAGATGGGATAAAATTGCCATTGTTGGGAACAACTTCTGGGATAATAATGAATGTCTCACCTAGATTGATGGTTTTATTTTAGATAATACCTGTTTTGACAAGTAATTTAAACAGTTTCAGAATACATCTAAATTTGTGCAGCAGGAGAAAAATCTGTTAAGTTTTTACTTTTAATTTCCATTGTGAAATATAAAGTGTTACAAGACGCAAAGGATACTCTCAGCTCAACCTTCCTTCACATGCTGTTATTGTGGGAAACTAGGAGGAGGAAGGATTATTATGTATATCCACACTAAGAGTTATTTATTAAAAAATAATAAAGTCAAGATGGATGGATGGATGGGTGGATGGAAGGAAGGAAGACTACATTTGTCTGATTTGAAATTGTATTTTGCAGTTTGCTGTTTGATTTGGGTGCTATAGAGAAACAGAAACTGTTGGGAGTTAGAAAGATATGACCTAAGATTTGAGTGGCATAGATATTTGTGATATAACAAGTCAAGGTCAGTGTAGATTTTTTAAAAGCATGTTAGACATTCCATATTGAGAATGTGGAATAGATACAAACCCATGTCGTGCCTGAAAATACCTCAGAGACTCTTAGGACAAGAAGCATGTCACAGAAGAGAAATAATAAGCAAAACACAAATGGCTAACTTATCATGAGATATTGGCATTTTATCAAGGGGAATGGAAAATAAAATCAAGGGAAAAACTAGTGGCAGAGAAATATAACTATCAATGATTCTCTTATTTATAATTATTAGAAAGATTTAAACTACATAAAATAATTTATGGATTTGAACTTTCTAAGACTGTCAAATAAAATTGTACAGAAATGATGAATATGTAATTGCTAAAATGTATAGATTGTTCTTGAAATTTGAAAGAGGAGAAGAACATGTGAAAGATTATATGATAAAGTGGGATAAAAATTTTGGTTGTAATATAGTGATAAAAAAGGGAAAATATGTGACTATACGTTAGGATTCACAGGATCTTAGCATTACTATACATTGCAATCATAGACTTTTCCTTTGGGACTGGCAGACAAACAGTTGGAAAAAAGTCATGGATTTTGTTTTTGTATATGATAACTGCAGAGAGATTATTTTATGTGCAGAGATTGAAAGATTCGGCACTGCACACAATGGAAGAATGATTGTTGAAAGTGATAGAACTTGCTGAGATGGCTAAATTGACTTTTTTGATCAGAGAAAAGACAATATCTACATTTATTGCTGACTGGAAACCCCATTAAACAGAAAACAATGAACTTCATGATTTATGGTTTTGATGATTAAACAGAATAGATTATAGAAAGAGGGCTATGTTATAACTATAGAGTAAGAGCTAAACTTATAAGAGTATATATATGGTAACTGCTATAAAAATAATCAGAAATGTTGTATCTTTTTTCTTCCTTTTCTATTTTTTTCTTTATCTTTTCTCTCTCGTGTTCTTCTCTTTGATTTCTTTCCTTTTTTTCCTTTTCCTTTTTTCTTACTTTATATTAGTTTGTGTTAGTTTTTATATTGGTTTATGCATTTGTATTGTTGTGTTTATATAAAGTTACTGGGTCATCCCATTTTTGCAGAACTCCAGTTCCACACCTCCATATATTTTTAAAAACAGAACTGCACAATGGAGAGGGGGTTCCTTTTGTGCCAGAGTGCTTTGATTAGTCTTTTTACAGAGAACGTGTTTTGTACTTTAGCATTTCTCTGCATTCAGAACCATGATGGAACTCCTTTTTTCATTCTTCATGCTTTCCGCTGAAATTTTAATCCTAATCAATTTCCGAATCTTAACACTTAGCAATTGGGTTTCTTCAAGAGAAGAGATTCTGTAGGTCTAAAGCAACTTCTAAAAATGACCTGGCCAGCTCCTCTCAGCCCCACTTAATTGACAAGAAAAGTATAGTACTACAGGAGTTTAGGGCAACAATGGGTGGGATTTCAGATAATGACTGGCCTGAAGAATGAAAATACATCCTTGCTTATTCTTGCACTTGAAACAAAACATCTATCCATATCAAGAGACCCTAAAACAAGTTAAATCCAAAGACTTATAATTTCACATTGGCTACTAGATTTGGTTTGCAAAAATCCAAACAGACACTAGATGTAGAATATTCTGGTTTAGGGCTACCACTAGATGATCTAACTTAAATCTGATAGGTCTACTCAAAGGCTCTTGGAGTTAGCTAGACTAGTGGCCCCCAACCTTTTGGGCACCAGGGACCGGTTCCATGGAGAGAGATTTTTCTGTGCACCGGGGCGTGGTTTTGCATGCTGCTGCATCCCACCGATAGGGCTCGACTTTTTGCGTGGCCCAGTTTCTGGCATACTGTGGACCCCTGGGCCAGATTACACTCACAATTAATTAGAAGCACAGATCCCAATTGCTGGGAAAAAATATACAGGCCTTTCCCTCCCCTCTCCTTATAGCCCATTCTGAAAATAGAGGATGTTGATTCAGAAAGTCTTTGTTTGGGTTCAGAAGACTTCTTATAGTTCTCTAATTAGAACAATCTTCAGATATCCAACATCTGTGTGGAGACTCCAGCTCTGAGATTGGTGTGTAGTTTTGCATTTGAAAAACTGTGAGAGAATTTCCCACAAGGTTTAAACTTTAAAAAGGAAACTCTGGAACATTGGCCATGTTGACTAAGAATTCAGAGAGTTTTGTACCCAACATATTAGAAAGCTTCCAGGTTCAAACATTTTAGAGTATTCTTTTTTTGGGTAATCTGAGTTCCACAGAATTAAGGGGGAGGGAATTTCTTTGAAAGGGGCTAATGGTGGGTGGAAGGCCTTGAACTCAGCCATCCAATCCTGTTCTTCCCCTCAAACTTGCTAAGTCACCAGCTTTCGCAAGCTGGGTTTGTCAGAAGCTCCACCTCTCTTGGTCAGGAGTTCCAGGAACTATTCTTTTTTAACAAACAGGTTCTACAGCCTGAAAAAAAAAATGAAAAACCCTGGTCTAGAATTTCTTTCAAATCTCTAAATTCTTTTATACTTTCTTAAGTGAAAGGAGATAAACACTCACACACACAGAGGCACATTCCTTTTTTTTTTTAGATTTACACTCAAGACATAATATTCAGGATGGTTGTTAAGAAAAAAAATGGAAGTAATATAAAATACAGGGGTTTTTTTTTACTTCACATGACACTGACAAAGACTGACTGGCTTAGGTTTGTGCAGTTGTGTAGACCCGCTTCCACTGAGTTTTATGACAGAAGGGATAGCACAGCTGACTGGCACAGCTGGCTCCTCAGTGGGAGGGGGGAAGCCCCTTATCACCAGCTTCAGAGGGTTATTAGACCGGGCAGAGTAAAGCCCAGCCTCTTCTGAGAAGGTCTTGGAGAAATGCTCAGAGTGGTTTGCTAACATGTTAATTACATAGCAGAGATATAGCTATGTCTATACAACCATAACATACAATGCCAAAGCAAATCACAGAGAAGAGAAAGGACAGAGGAAAAACTATTATTCAGAGTCTCGATTCCCCCTTCTTAAAAGTAAAGTAATGCATCTCTGAGCAGACTTAAACCTGCTCCTATCACAGAGTTTAAAAGGAAGGTTTGACCCACAATGCATGCTGGGCCTTGAGTCAATGCTCAGATTGCTGAAACCTAAGTTGTTAAAACTCCACAACGAAGTGTGACATTCCACCCACTGCAAGGAAAAGCAAAGTTAAGGCCATATTCAAGAGGTTGAGAACTTGGAAAGTGAATAGCGGCCAAAATAACATTAGCTTTGCCATTCCAAATGTACTCCGCGTATAGTAGAAAATTCAACGGAATGGATGAATCTCATTGGTCAGCTCCACGTCGACATCAGAGAGCCCATCATGCCACTCAACCCCTCCTCAACATTTTCCACATATGGCAGTGAAATTACAGCACTGAATATTGTCTGTAACAACCTCAGAAGCAGCCAAAAAAAAAGGTGAATCTGCAAAAACATTCACAAGGTTGTGAACTGTTTCACAGTGCTTAAATTTGTGTTGCTGCATCAGAATGGGTCTCTGTTTCGAGTTGCAAATCTGCTTTGATAGAGTCATCTGTTTGAAGCTTCCTCAGATCAAAGGTTACCTTCGGAAGGTTTGAGCAGCCCTAACTTACAGCACAATTATTTTTGGAATGTCGATTGTATATCCGGTTGCTCAACAAGAGAGAAGGCTAAAGCCTTGGATAATTTTTGATTAAGAAGATAAAAAAGAGAGTTTGTGTTTTTAAATATTAGAGGTAATCAAATACATTCAAATACACTTTCTTTGACCCTAGGCCAAAACAGGAGACGGACAATAAAACAGTCATAGGTCAAACTTAAGCCCATTGATATGTATGGCTCATCTGTGTTCTAAGGAAACACAATGTTTCATTGTTGAATGGCAGAATTTTGCAACTCCATAGTTCTCTTTAGAGACTCGGACTGCCAGGAAAAAGTTATGTAAAACTGCTCAGGGTGACCCGATCAGTGATATGAAGAAATTATAGATTCCTCCCTCTTCCTGCTTCTTCGTAGAACTGGAAGTCAAACTCGCCATCTGGCAACAACTGGCAGTATGTTCTTGCCAAGCTTCACATTGCTGGCACCATCCAGGAAGTTCATTTTAGAAAGGAATCTTTAATGCTAGTCTTGGAATGAACACAGATCTAGGAAACTTTAAAAGGAATTTCCCATCCTCATTTATACTGACCTCACTAAGGCAAGATCCCTTTGAATGATTTGAAAAGCTTTTTTCCCCCAGCTCTCTCACTACCTGGGCTGAGTTGCCACTTGTGAGATAAGCTGCCAACACTCTTTGTCTGTTGATTGATTGTGTCTACTCTGCTTTCCATGCCTTTCTCAGCCTGCCCACAAGCTCTTCACAGTATACAAAAAAAGAAAAGAAAAGAAAGAAAACATACCCTCAACCTATGGCACCACTAGATAACAGCAAGAAGTGAATACTGCTAAATCGGAAGGCTCCAAAAAAGTAAGACTCCACTCCAAGAAGATTTTTAACAGGGTTTTTAATGGCTATTCACCACAGAGATCTACATTCTGAGGCCATCTACTCTTTAAGTCAGAGCTCTTCAAACCTGAACTTAAAGCTTGAAGTCCACAAGTGTTAAAGCTGCCAAGTTTGAAGAGCTCTGCTTTAAGTGATGGCGACATTCTCGTATCGTGGATTCACTTGGGGTCTCTCCCCCGTTGTGAAAAGATTTGTAAATTAAATGGACAAACAGCCCACCCACCCCCCATGTGATTCTGGTTTTTTTATGTTGTTGTTTATTTCGGGAATATAATTTGTAGCAGCTTTTTGGGGACAGATAGTGTGGGAACCAGTTGAACCCCCCCCTCCCCAAGATTGTAAAGAAGGACTTTTATGAAGCTAGTACTGACTCCATAAATAAGTACTGGGGTGGGGTAATAAAGATTATCCCCACAATCTTAACACTTGAACACTTCAATTTGAACTACTATCTAAATATAGTGCAATCTTCTTTACTTCCCAAAAAACTGGAGTCACTCACGATTTTTTGGCAAATTCTACATTGTCCAAGCATTCATCATTTGGCGGTTTAGTTCTCATCTTCCACTCTTAAGCAACAGATGTTCCAGAATTGTCTAGAAGCTATTTAGTTTCCATGGGCTAGCCCAGGGTTGTGGGCCAAGCTGTCTCAGGAATTCTGGGAGTTGAAGTCCACAGGTTGTAAAAAGGCCACATTTACCCACCCCTGAGCTAGACCAAAGTATCAGTAATGATCTGTCAGATATCTTCTTCCATTTTCTAGAAAAAGCACTGTTTTGAGTATTTCACAGCAATTTTACTTTTTCATTTCTCTTCTGACATCAATTGTCCCAAATATTTAACTCCCTGGACCTAATCTTAGGACTGGGAATGCCACTATTCAAAAACATCTGGATACTTCAAAGTCAGCTGGTAGCAACCTGCAAAGCATCCTTTTCCTCCAAATAAGTGATTTTTTTTAAAAAAAAGATCAGTTTGTTATAAACATGCCTAATCAGAAAAGCATAAAGGAACTACAGGTAGTCCTTGACTTATGACCACAATTGAGCCCAAGATTTACATTGGTGAGACATGTGTTAAGTGAATTTTGCCCCATTTTACAATCTTTTCTTGCCACAGTTGTTAAGTGAATTACTGCAGTGGTTAAGTCATTAACATGGTTGTTAAGTGAATCTGGCTTCCCCATTGACTTTGCTTGTCAGATGGTCACAAAGGGTGATCACATGACTCCAGGATGAGGCACCCATCATAAATGTGAATCAGTTGCCAAGCATCTTAATTTTGATCATGGGATCATGGGGATGCTGCAGTGGCTATAAATGTGAAAAATGGTCATAAGTCACTTTTTTCAGTGCCATTGTAACTTTGAATGGTCACTAAATGAACTGTTGCAAGTCGAGGACTACCTGTAGTGGTTTTCAAGGGAAAAAATGCATTCAGATGCACAATGCAGGAATTTATGTTGGAAAGATCGCACTTAAAGAAAGAACAAAGTTGCTCTTCATTTTTTTCATAACTCTCTGTGGACAAGCTGTCTATTTAGGCAGCAAGAATAGAAGACAAGCTCTGAAGATTATTTCAGTTTGGATAGTAGCTAGATATTGTATTTATCTGTCCATATAGGAAACATGCATTTGTTTATTCAATGCTGAATGATGATGTTTTATTTATCTATCTATCTATCTATCTATCTATCTATCTATCTATCTATCTATCTATCTGCTCTGCTCTGCTCTGCTCTGCTCTGCTCTGCTCTGCTCTGCTCTGCTCTGCTCTGCTCTGCTCTGCTCTGCTCTGCTTTGCTTTGCTTTGCTTTGCTTTGCTGATTTTAGAATTGAGAAATTGGATCCAATTGCTCATTTCTTTTTCAGACTAGGAAGAAAACAGGTCCAGAATGGAGAGAAACAAGTATGCTGTAGGTTGATGTCTGAATCAGGAAAAAAGTTACATCGGTTGAGTCCAAACATTCTTGCAGCCAAATGCTTTCAAATATGATAAAAGTGTCTTATTTTCAAGTAGGTGGCAAGATGGAAGCGTAATGTTGTAATCCAGGAGATTTCTTAGTAAGTAGCTAATTATCTGGCCACCTGCGATGTGCTGCAGTAGCTGGGGAAGTCCCCAAGGGCAGAGGGAGGAATTTCCTCATGTGTGCTGGATATCAACAGATCTGGCATTTGGAGAATGTCAGAACGACTAGCAATTAAAGTTACTAGCCTTGGTGTCAAAGGATGAAGCTGATGGGTAAACCTGGCTCTTACCATTCACTGCTTCCTTTCAAAGTGGGCATTTTCCTTGCTTAGGCTAGTCTACGTCAGTGCTCTATTTCATGGGAAGAAACATTTGTTTCTTCAAAACATCAATGTGAATAAATTTTAGTCCATTTTATGGAACACTGATGCAGTAGGCAATACAATCATTGCTTACATGAAGAGTAAATTGAAATCAGGACTTAAACATACGTTATCTACATGAGAGTCAAACAGAGCAAGAGGGTAATAATACCTGCATTAGTGATAGAAATTGCTTTTTTTTAATTTTTCCAAAGGAAACATTTCCTGACATGCTAGTTATCTCATGTAGTCATTGCGTCTATCAGATTATACAGGTAGTCCTCGACTTACAACAGTTCATTTAGTGACCATTTGGAGTTACAACGGCACTGAAAAAAATGACTTCACACTTTTTTCACACTTATGACCATTGCAGCATCTCCATGGTCACGTGCTTGAAAACTGATTCACATTTACGATGGTTACAGCGTCCCGGGATCATATGATCACCTTTTGTGATCTTCTGTCCAGCAAAGTCAATGGGAAAACCAGATTCACTTAACAACGGTGTTATTAATTTAAAAACTGCAGTGATTCACTTAGCAAATGTGGCAAGAAAAGTCATAAAATGGGACAAACTCACTTAACAAATGTTTTATTTAGCAACATACATTTTGGGCTCAGTTGTGGACATAACTTGAGGACTACCTGTACGGCAATCCGTCCATTTATATCATGCATCTCTCGCCATGAGTAAAATGTTGGGACCATAATATGGACAACACAATGCCATGGAATTAGGACTAGGGTGCAATTAAAGTAAATAATTTACTAACACCCAACCCCTATATGGAGATTCCCATACGCACATGATAAACTATGCTTTGTTTTTTGTAATTGTCCCAGGTGCCTCTAAAAAGCATATCTTTTACATTGCCTATAAAAACTCTGCAAGAAAAATAGAGCTTGAGAGTGTGTTTAATTCTTCATGATCAGGCTTAGAAAGCAAAGCATCTGTCTGTTCTTAGTTTCACATTCCAGCTAACCCAAATCTTCCACAGCCTACATGAAAACATTCAGCACAACTCACATGCATTGTTGTTGCAATAGGATTTTGGTGCCTCCGCACTTCTGCATAGTGCCAAAACCATCACGATAATCCCCGCATTACTTAGTTTAGCCACTCCTCCCCTCCCCACCCCTCCCTGGCACCTTCCTTCTCTGAAGCATGCCAGGTTGGTGAGAGCCATTTTGTCAATGTGTTTCTATGGCAAGGCTCAAAATGCACAACATGCACCTTATGTATAACAGCCTTACCAGGGAAAATATGGTTTTAATAATATTGGTAAAGAAAACATTAAAAAGGTACAGCATATAAAATAGAAGAGAAAGCCAAAAATGCCTTCAGGGAGATCTGGAGTGTACAAAAGAGAAATGGGCTCTCAGTCTGCTTGTATTCAGTGTTTATTTATGGCTGAAGCAAATAAACATCATCCTATATCTTAGTCCAAGAGAGTGGTGGGAAATCTCTGGCACTTCAGAGGTGGTTACAACAGTCCTAATCAGCAGAGGCAATGATAAGGAATGCTGGAATTTTAAGTTAGCAACTAGTTGAGATCCATCATCATGATCTATTTACAGATAGTCCTCATTTAACAACTGCCTTATCTAGTGACCGTTCACAATTATGATGGTGATGAAAAAGTAACTTTATGGCCGGTCCTCACATTTACAACCTTTGTAAGTCTGTAAAGCATAGAAAAACTAAAGTAAAAACATGAGCACATGTGTGGTTTCACGACCAAGTTGCCAGTTCCAATTGTAGTTGGAGCTAAAGGTGGATTACCTGTGTATATCACTGAATTATATTTTCCCTACAAGTAACTGATTCTGATTCCCAAAAGAATTCTGATTCCTTCATATGACAATAGGGATTTGATAGGCCAAGGGAATTAGTGTTTCAGAGACAAAACACTAAAGTTTCTAGTCAAATTATAAACCTGTTTCTTGCAAATAACTCAAGTGATGCAATACACCCTCAAAGCAAAACAGGGATTATTTCTTAATTTCCATCCCAAATTTCTCCGCCCTTCAGTTGATAGTAAATGGTTTGCTGTTCTCTGAACTAGGTCCTTGATGGAAAAGCCTTGAATTCACAAGCATAGGAAAACATGGAAGGTCAACAAATAATACTACTAATTTGTAAAATAGTCGCTGTCAGTCACAATACTCAGAATATTGTATAGATGTTGATATCAGGAAACTATAAACCAGTGATAGGAAAAGGGAAATTGTAATGCATTTCTATAGTGTAGACCTTTGGGTTAGCTGAGTATTGAGCCATGCGGCTTCCTTTTCCGAAGTCCTACCTTTAAGCTTATTGTTGGGAAGAAACAAAATGTAAGGACTTGCTTCATTAGAATGATTAGAAAATGACTGGCATTTCCTATGTGTAGGATATTACTGGGGCATTCTCAGCAATTGACCTGGCTTTACAAATTATTTAGTATTTCTGCCATGCTACAGAAAAGAGCTGATGCTCATATTCTCTTTCCTTCCTGTGTTATGGGTTTTAGCCACAGGAATCACTGCTGAATGACACACGACACTCCTTTTCCTGTGCATTTTCCATTCTGCAGTTTACAATGCCCGTTGTGTGAACAGGAAAATTGAGTTGAGACTCTCTCCCACACATCATCTGGGAATACTCTACCATAGACATTCAGCCAAATCCAGTTTGCCCGTCTCCCTTAGGTAAAAATTAAATGCACCTAATGTGGACATCAATAGTACCATGACCGGCTTCCTATAATGAAGATTTACTCCTTTTCAAGTCAATTTTTTAAAATATATGACGGGGAAAATAATCTATAAGAAAAATGCTAAGGATTACCGACTTCCGTTTTGCTTCCCCAGCAACTATCCCATCTCCACACAACACACTTAAAGCCTTATATGCATCACATATTCGTCATAAGAAAGAAATCAAATCCATTCTTATAGTATCTGACCAACGTTTTTCTTCAGCTCCTAACTCGCATGACCTAATCTAGGTCACAAAAAAACCATTTCACAGATCATTTGGATTGAGGAACAACTTGCAACATTGAGTCTTGCTGCTCTGTCTGGTTTTCAAATAGCAGGAACAAAACACAAATAGAAAAACACATATTCACAAACCGAGGGAACACTGCTTATTTCCCAAGATGGTATTGAAATTCCTTACCACGTTGCTTGTGCTTTCAACAGGCCGTTTATCAGACCATACAACTATTGCCTAGATTATTTTTCTTCCCTGCCAATGGAAACCCCAAATAACATACAATCTGACCACCCCAAGACCAGGCTCCTTGTGTTGGAAATGGAATGCCACTCTATAATCACATGACCAACAAAAAAGGCGGCTAAAGTTGTGATGTGTGTTTTGCCAATGAGGCACCATAAATATATGTAGCCCCATGTGTCATCTTCGAAGCTTACGAACCCCCTCATGTTTGATCACAGATGCTGCCAACACACCCACATACAACAACCGGGTACAATGTGCTTTGGTGGAAAAGATGGCATTCATTTCCCCCAATCATTTCGTCTTTCAAAGAAGCTCACTTTAAATATCCTAATCAGCGTTTATCTTTAAACATATTCTCCAAGTGCTAGGAATGCACTTTCCGGTGTCTGCAAGACAGTACCAGATGTACTAAGAAACAGAGAATTATAACCCGTTATAATATGCTGGGATTTGAACCGAGAATAAGCAAACATACCCTCAGAAGAAGCAACTTACTGATGATGTACTCAACAAGTTCAAAGCCCACAAAAGAAGGCAATTAGGCAACACATGACGCAAGTGTCTCTAATGAAGACAGCTGCCATGTTACTGAAGGCTGAATGAAAATAACAAATTTCTCTTTTTTTAAAAAAATGGTGGCGTCACATGCATTTGGACATCATTAAACAAAACTGCCCCAAAACATAGACCTGCTTTTGCTGCCATTATTCTTTCCCGCCCCCTTGTGTTTTGCATCCCATGGCAATGAAAACCAACCCGCGCCCATGTGGGAGACCTCATGAGAATTGAAAAAATACGTCATCAATCCACGACAGCCACCAAACCCAGCCACGCCCAGGTGGAGTTCATGGAATTCACAGGTGCCAAAGAAGCTAAACCAGGCCCAGCATTAAAAAAAAAAGTCTATTCTAAGGCAGCAGCAGAAGAAAACATGAAGTTAGCATCCGGTCTACAATTTCATGAGAATCCTAACCCAGGTGTTGAGCAGCTTTTGATTGATAAGAGAAAACCTTAAAGGGAGGTTAAGCAATCACAAAACAGGAGGAAACCCTCAAATCAATTTCACCCATGGAGCGCCCCACCCCCCACCCCTCCTCCAACATCCTTTAGAGCAGTGTTTCTCAACCTTGGTAGCTTGAA
>JANHZT010009028.1:20674-31050 GCA_032468215.1 Stegonotus admiraltiensis | reverse complement strand
GCGGCTTACAATGCGTTAAGCAATAGCCTTCATACTTCTGTATATTTATACAAAGTCAGCTTACTGCCCCCACAATCCGGGTCCTCATTTTACCCACCTTAGAAAGGATGGAAGGCTGAGTCGACCTTTTTCTCATTGAAACCAATTGTTTTCCTTTCATTCTGTATGTTTTATGAATTTCACAGATCACCCTGGCTGTAAATAAGATGATTGATAATTTGGGTCCTCAATTTACAATCCCAATTGAGACCAGAATTTTTGTTGCTACGTGTTGCTTAGAAATGGCAATCCAGATAGTTCAGCTGTCACTAAGTGAAGGCCCCAGTTGTTAGATGAGACAACTTCCTGATGGCTTCCCACAATGAAGTCAGTGGAGAAGAATCAGGAAGTTGCAAGCCCCAGCTGCTGGTGGTGGATGAAGCATGAAACTGCATGGGAAGGTCAGAGAGATTGTACAAAGGCCTCAGAACTACTTGGATTTTCAGTTGCAGAGCCAAGAGGCTTCTGAAATTGAGAGGTCATAAGTATGAACTATTTGCCAAGTGCCCAGATTGCAGTCTCTTGACTGTAGGAGAGTGCTGCAGTGCCCATAACATGGTACAGGTTATAAGTCCCTTCATTCATTACCATCGTAACTTTGAACAGTCACTAGAATGAATGGTTTTAGTTCAAGGATTGTAGATGTTTCAATACTATCACTGTAAGGGGATATGTGAAAATAGGAAACTGGCATATTGAGTTGGACTGTTGACTAGCAATTGCTTCCCAGATTTTTTTTTTAGCCCTGCGATGAGGTGCAAGCAAAAATATTTCTTGTGAAATAACAAGTTTAGGAGCTCCTACTACAGCATTTTTTAATCTCTCACCTTCCAGATGCCTGTGAAAGTTATCATGCTGGGAAATAGTTATTTAAATTTTCAACATCCCAAGAGCCAGTTTGGCACAGTGGCTAAAGCACAAGGCTAGAAAAGGGGGGGGGGAAGGTGGCTATGAAATCCAGTTCTGTTGTAGACATGAAGTCAGATGGTGACCTTGTATCACTAACTTTTTGCAGCCCTAGGAAGCAGGCAGGGGCAAGTCACTTCCAAAATGCTGTCAAGCAAAATGCAGATTTATCCAGGCAGTCACCAGGAATGGAGTGATCAAGAAAGCGTCTTCTTAGAAAACCAACTTGGAAAAGGCTCCTCAAAAGCTGTTTATACATTGGCACAAGCTACAGGAAATGGCTGCCTTTGGTCATTAGTGCTCTTAAGCTTCCTTTCTAATTCTAGGGAGCCTGGCACAGGCAACTGTGATTTGAAAAATATGACCTTTTTTTAAAAAAAACCAAATTTTGGGATTCAAACACCACATTGCAACTATGTATACGGGTCTAAGATACGGTGCCAATTCTTATAAATCACCATTTTGCTCATGTTCAGAATGGAGTACTTAGAAGATAGTACTAAACGATATTTAATGTCTGCAAGAGTAGCTGTGACTATTTCCCAGTGCTGTTCATGTGCTGCCTAGCAAGGATCAGATATAAAGACAATATTACATAGCTAATTGCTAGTTTGTCTTATACATGTAGACTCTGAAACAAATGCAAGAAAATCTAAGCCATTTCCACAACTTTGCAATGTATTGTTAGCTGCTTAACTCAGTTTGATAAACTAGAGACAAAACTATGCCCTTAACCAAATCACACATGCTATTTTTGTCTGACTTGGAAACTCAACATTTCCATCTTCCCCCAGGCAACATTAGCTTATGTAACAATTTGAAACACAGTATTCTCATTGCTTGATAATATATAAGCTGTTTTTCCTCTGTGAATCTAGTCCTTAAACAAATGCCAGTTGTTAGTGTGGACTCATTGTTCCAAATGGGTGTTGCCAAAACCGGCAAAAATGTGGCAAATCATGGGATGCTACAACCTATAAAGGCAAGCCACTTGCCAATCCAGTCATGTGACCATGGAGGATTGTTGCAATGTTTTACAATGACCAGAAATGTTTTGTGGGCTGTAAAACATCAATTTTGTCATAATTTGAAACGGTCATTAACTGACCAGTTGTAAATCAAGGATTACCTGTATATTTGTGTTCTTTTCCCAAATAGCCCATTTTCTTCATCTAGTCATTTTCTTAAAGTGTTCCACATTCTACACTGAATGTAATCACTGTGACACAAAATACATTAACATCGAAGAAATTGCAAACTGATGAAAGGGTGATGGGTTCCAAAGGATTGGAGACACTTCACAATGACGGGAGAGGTAGTACGAAAGGTTTCTGAAGGTGGAACCAGTTACTCCCGCATTTCTTTCTATTAGCAGAATCCTCTTTAGCTGTGAGTTGTTTTGGTTTTCCTTCCCTCGTGGGTAAAATAAAATTCAAGATTCAATTAATTGATTTCACATAAACATAGGCAGAACCATATCCTTAATTTGTTTATTATAGTGATAATCCACATTTGCAAACATAACAAAATACAAAATTAAACAAAGTAAAACATGAAAATAAACAATTAAATAAAGTACAACATACAAAGTGATTTTTTTTTTATTAATGCAATTTTCATCTGAATTAGAAAACACGAAAACATATCCTCCAGTTGTACACATATCATATCTAGGTACAAAAGCCTAAACTTTACACAACTTGAAGCCTTCTAAAGGCTTATTGAGGCAAAATGTCCACGATCTGTCACCCTTGGTGGATTCATAAATTATTATCCTGAGATAATCTATATAGATGGTTGTCCAGAGAAAAAGGGAATACTAAACAGCAAGGCTAATATGGCAATCAAAAGCAGAAGGTGCAATAACATTTTCACATTAATCATTCACAAAATAAGCTCAAATACATGTTTACCCATCAGATACCTAAGAGAAGTTGCTAGCAGTCCAATTAACTATTCAGATCAAATAAAAAATATATTTCCATATCACATGCAGCTTCCACCTTCACAAGGTATCTCCAGTGAGAACTCACTACAGAAATAGTATCCAAAGCTGTAAGTTCTCAAAAATCACGAATCTGGTTTAAATAAGGTGAAAGATAAACCGGCCACATTATTTCAAATGGCTTTACAAACAATTTGGGTAGGTATGTTTCTACTTGAACTTTTTTTAAAAGTAGTAAATGTCTATTGTTCCAGCTTAAGATGGAAATACACAATTGATCTGTTAAGTCTCACTGGTGGCCTCACATTGTATTTGATTGGGTGAAAGCTTCAATTAACAGAACAAGACTGTTCTTCGTTTGGCTCAACATGTCCCTTTTCACACTATTTCTGAGAGACCATCAACTCCGCAAAGCAAATTTGATACTGGAAAACTGTGGTGAGCTATTCCTGAAAATCACATCTTCATAATGAATATAAGATTAATGAGCCCTAGTTTTCAGTTTTGTTTAGGGAACTTCAGCTGCATAATGACATGACAAAGCATGTAGTTTTGTTAAATACAGAGGAGGAATGTTACCCACAATAAAATGTTACAGCATGTTCTTCTGGAAAAGAAAGTATTCTCCTGAAGCCACCCTGTTTCCCACCATTTTCAAATTGTTATGCAATGTTCACTATGAAGCAATTTCAGTCTTTATTAGATCATTTTTCTTCCCTGCTTAAGAAGAAAAACAGCTTTAACTATGAATATCTAAGTAAAGCAGCTATGCTGTGCTTCGGATGTAAAAAGAAAAATGTAGTTTTGAGTGTACATGGATGCATATGTCCATACCAACTTAACTGTTGCTGAATCAAACAGCCTGGGATCCTGGTACGGCTGTGAAGGTTATCTACATGATCCACACAAAATACATTGCTGGCCTGAAGGAGGAGGAACATACATTGAGCTTCAAAGCATTTTCTTCTCTTCAAGTCTGAAGCACAGTATCTACCCATTTAGAGGTTTAGAGGTTCTATTTTAATTATACAGTAGCAATATATTGGAAATATCTGCTTTGATAGATGTTAGGAATGATTATATACAGACAGAAACATATACAAAAAGTTTGTACATTAGAAAAAAGTAAATAGATAGTTCTTGTACATTGTTAGAAAAAGTAGATAATTACTTGAGGAATGAATCAAGAACACGACTTTTCAACCCAATCTACGAATGTACAGAGATCAAAATGGAAAGCTGTTAACACATGCCTAAACAGCCAGCAGATTTTTGATATAATACTGCAGATTTTTACTATTTTCTTAAATTTTCTTTTTTCAAGTCAAGTGTTCATTTAGCTGGTTTCTCCTTAAGTACAAAGGATCATTGCAATCAGGATGTTTAAATACTGGAAAAAGCCAATTTCAAGAACTTGAGCTGAGACACTGTGGCAGGCTGCAATGATTAAAAGGCCATATTCAAGAATCTGATGGTGCTGAAGGTACCTGCTAGCCAGCAAGATTCTTTCACTTACACCCTTTGTATTCTATTAACATAAAGGTGGTGTAAGCTATGATTATGTGATACCTCACCTCTGCAGTGTCAAATACTTGCCAACACCTACTTGATGCAGATTTAAAGAGCCTCTTTATTTAGCAGCATGGAAAAGATGACAGTATTGTCTCCCCCCCCCCCCCGCCAAGTCTGTGATGTTTAAGAAAAAGTAAACTGTTTCTCTACCTCAAACTTGCACTCTTCTAGTTTTTTTTTTATTCTATAGGGAAAAAAGAGGCATTTTATACTAGAATCGTTAGATGCAAATATAATACTGTTGTTTCCAAAAGGAGGAGAGGAAAAAAAGCAAAATAAACATTAAGTTCTACTGAATATTTATGTACAAATTTGGTGCAATGAAAACATCAACATTTCGTTTTAAGGCAGTAGTACTATTTTTTCATTCGTTTTCATATCTACTATAGGGATGGTCGGAATCCTGGAGCAGACCTAAAAAATAAAATTACAAGAAAGTATTAAGGTAGAGATTAAGAATTATCCTTTGCTGAACATGGTGGCTAATAACTATTAAGAATGGAGCATTCCAATTTCTGTATGACTACAAAACAAGGGGGATTTTTAGTCATAACTGCATATAGAAAGTGCTTGTTGACAACCCCTCTTAGCACTGAGATAAAAGGAGTTTAACTCTCCAAGTCTTGGTTGATTTGTGTGTGACCTTTGATAATGTGGAATTCTTCTGGCTCATCTTTATAACTGGATGTGGCAACACTGTCTTGCTGTGGATCTCCTCCTTTCTCCAGGTCATTTCCAGATGGTGGAGGAAGAAATCAATCCCAAGACCCTTTGTAGGGCTTCTTGTAGCTTGATGTTCTCCTCATATATTATTTCTACAACTGCAAGCACTGAGTCAGGTTTCATCCATATGCAGAGAATATCTCATCATCTTGAAGCCAGGATAACCATGAGATACTATGAAAGTCCTGTCTCAGTGCGTTCTCATTAATGACTGAAAGGAGAAAAATAAGCTTGGGCTCAACCCCTAGCTAGACTACATGAAAATTCAAGGGTCCTCCATTTCCAGAAACTATCTAAGTTTCTGGGAATTGCAGTTCCCCAGATAGAACTGCTGCTGCTGCTGTATAGTTGGGTCTTCTCCTAGACTTGACTCTTGCTCAAGGAGCAGTTAGCAGTTCTAGTCAGAAGGGTTTTTCTATAGATCCATTTTGTGCATCAAATGTGCATCATCTTCAGATTGGAAGGTCTCTTCCTGGTCACTTACGTGTTATGGTTGAATTTTTGCAATGTGCTATGTGTAGGGCTGCTTTTGAAAACCATTCATAAGCTATGCTTGGTCCAGAATGCATCAGAATAAGTGGTTCTGAGTGCACTCTGATTCAGCTATACTAATTGTCAATAGACTTCTAGGCAAAAATTCAAGGTGCTGATCACCATCCATAAAGCCTTTTACAATTTAGGGCCTGCTTATCTGTGGGGGCTACTTCTCGTGTTATGTCTGCCCGTTCTACCGTATTAGATCTAATAATGTGGGTCTGCTCCATGCCATCATTAAACACTAATCTCGTGGGGGTTTGGAGATATGCTTTTTGGTGATCGTACTTGCTCTATTGGATAGTATCCTATCTCCTGAAGTCTACACAGACATAACCTGATACTGTTGTTTAGGAAAGTCCTTCACTGAGATTCTTTCCATTGGCTCTTGAACAAGTGATTTGGGATCCTGAGCTAAAATCAGGGTTTTATTCCTTAGCTGTTCCCATCTCTATCCCCAATATAATACTATAGTTTTTGACTTTGTTTTATTTCATGATGTTGTATGTTGCATTACTTATGAGGCTTATAAATTAAATACAAAAATAAATGAAGTAGAAATGAGCTTACCATAATTAACTAATGCCCAGTAACAGAAACATACTGATTTGTACAGCACAAATTTATCTCACTTAAAGGATTTTGTCATAATACATAAAATTAATTCGACTAGAAAAATTGACTACTATATGCCTAGCACCTCAGAGGATATTTTCATAGACAGATTTTTAGTTCCTACTAAGTGTAGTTTAACTCAAGATCCCTGGAAAAAAATGCACATCTGTGCATTAAACTGTAAAAAATGCTAAATCCTAATAGCCAATTAAAGTCTAGAAGCCTTCAAACCATCCTTCAAGTTAATCCAAAGCGTAAGTCATTCATCATCCATCAAAAAATTTAATCAAGGCAGAGTGCTCCCCAGACAGAAAGAAGTCTCCCTGTGTATATACTAACTAGATTGCTCACCAGTTAAATGAGCAATTGAGATTGGCATATGGTGCTTACATAACAATTTATGGCATTGAAGGATAAGCGGAACAATGGCAGTATCAATACAGTTTAAAGGGCAATCATAACACAATTCAGGAAGGGCATTTATGGAGCGCTTCTCTTGCACTAGAAAGTCCTATCTTTAATGTCAAGGACGAACAAGATTTACAGAACACAATATATAGGGAGCCAAGATGGGGTGATTAGAGTAGCCAGATTTTAATCAGTAAGTTACAGAGATAATTGTAGTGAATATCCATGCAGTAAACTTCATTCTAATGTTCACATATGCCAGTGCAAACACACATGTATAATACCAAATATGATATTATTCATATGCCTCATTATAAATGGCATAATTAAAAAAAATTAAAATACAAGACTACTGTAAATATTACAATCATGATACAATACATACAATTATAAGCAACCCTAGAAAGGAAAAACTTTCACAGAAGAGGCAGCATTAATGATTAAGGGGAATCTCTACAAACATGAGGTTGCTATTAAAAACAACAAACTCATGTCAATTTTGTCTGGCTCGTTATAATAATGTCCCCTTCAACTTGTGTTATGTCATTACAGTGTGTGTTTCCAAACCATTTCCAGGAGAGATAGTAATAGGAAATGGGAAATACCTAATGCGCTGGTAGTTATTTGGTTAACAATCCCCTTGTTCATGACTGCTTGAAGTTACAATTATGCTGGATTACTGGTGCTTACCAATGTTCTTTGAAGTTCCGGCCATCCTAGCACCCCATAGTCAAATGATCGCAATCTATGCAACAGGCTTGCACTTACAATGGTTGCAGTATCCTGTAATCATGTGACCGTGATTTGCAATCTTTCTTGCTGGCTTCCCATAAGTAAAGTCAATGGGGAAGCTGGCAGAGAAGGACAGAGTTTATTTGGATGTTTCTCCCACCCATGTACCCCCTTCAAAGCCCTCCGCACGCCATGCGCCACCTGTACACTTTGTGCACCGTCCTGAACCTCACACCGTGTCTCTGTAGCTACTTGTGCAACCTCTCCAACCACTTAGACTGTTGCCAAGCCTTGTTGAGATTGTGCCACTCCGCCCTCACCACTTGTGTACCCTCGACAGCAGCCACTTACCTGCCTCCCAGCCTACTTCAAAGTCACCTGGGATTTCCTTCGGGCTTTCCCATTGCTTTTGGTTGTTGATATCTGGCAGGAAGGAAATGCTCACCCAATGACCCATGATCCTGACTTAGCAATGGCAGTGGGTGCTGGGATTGCCATCATTAAGCAGTGTGGCTGCATATTATTGCGCTTTATGACCACACTGTTTAGTGATGGAAATTCAAATCCCAGTTGCCATTATAATACAAGGACCACCTGTACTAGTGTTTTCTTTGAATCTATTCCCAGTCTAGCTCATCACAAATGTTTTGGGATTGTTGACTCCAGTTGTGGGTTTCAATTTAGTTTGCTACTGGTTCGCTTGCGCGCGCGCCCGGGTGGAGCCTCCCACCATTCGCCGCTACCAGCAACCCACCACTGGTTGACTCCTACAATACTGAGAAAATTGTAGCCTTTGAGAGTAAAAACAGAACTGTACTACATCAATAACATATGGGACCTTGATACTTTTTGACCTTGGTTGTTGCACTGATAATATTACCTAGTTTGGTAATGAAATATCAGCAAGAAAACTCACAGAGCACCAGGGACCTTACAGATCAACCCTGAACCACTAATATTTCATTCCCTTCTATTGATGCTTACTCTATTCTGTAACAAGTTTTTAAGTCTAAAGACGATTATGGAAAGCATTGCGTTTTTCTTCTAGAATGTACAAGAATACAAATATATTTCTAAAAAAATTAATTCTTTTCATTTAGCAATGAAAGATGAATTTGGGCAATGTATACATTCAAGAATATATGGGGAAAAAAGGACAAATCCTTGCACAAAGAAACCACTCAAGTGGAGCAGTCCACTTTCTAAGTGCTGCTACATTCTCTCTCCCCCACCCACCCCGAAGGACCACAGCTAGAGTGAGGGACACATGGAATGCATTATCAATGTATAATTACCATTTAAATGGAGAAAGAAAAGTTAAAGGGGGGAGGGGAGGATGTTTTTTCCCCCCTAACAAAACAAGTCTGCAGTCATCTTAATTTAGAAATGTGTTAGCAAATTATTTCCCCTCTATTATGCATTCATGCATAAATATGAGAGAGAATTCCTTTTTCAAAATAGAGAATAGAGTAAGCAACTTAATCTACTGCTTATTTTATTCCTCTGTATCCAGGTGAAACACAAGTCGCTTATTTTAATTTTATGGTAAACTGTTCCTTATGCTTATAACTGGGTTGTATATGCCACTGATGGCTCAATAATATTTATTTCTTTATTTCTATTTTCTTTTTTTACATATCAAGCAATGACACAGTCACAATTCAATAGGTCTGAAGCGTTAAAATAGCTAACCAACCTTTTAGTGTTAAAAATGCCATATATAGGTCAAGACTGTAATCAAAGCTCCCACAAAATTGCACTTCGTTTTTTAAAAAATTAACTGAACAAGACAGAATTGGAATTTTTGAATACTAAGCATAGCTTTATATTAATCCCTGGTATGGTGCTTACTAGTGAAAACATACAAATACACCAATCTATTTTTTTTCAAATTGTGTTTCATTGCTCTAAAACAAAATACACATTAACTCTGATTATGTATCATATAAATTATGTGTGATATGTGAATGCGGCCAACATTTTGAATGTACTATATTGGATTAATGTTATGCCAAAGGCAAACATTTAACCCCAATACTTACATGGACTAGAAAATTGTATTCAGGCATTGAATAACATGTATGAAGAATATTGGTTAAACCTGCCCATCACTTTACAAGCAGAATGGCTAATGGCGCAGGAAAACTGCTTAACCTCACAATTTCACAAATTGCACTGCAAAACACTTAATGATATAGGAACAAATTGAATAAGAGGTTTCAGTAATCAGCCATTTTCCTTTGCTAAACAGAATTTACACATCATGCTTACAAGCACTGTTGAGATAAAAAGCTTTGGATGGAAATAATGTTATACATACCATATTTTCTGCGTAGCTCATCATATTTCACTCTTCTTTCATGTCTCCTGCAATGGTTATTAACATTAGAGAATATAACAAATATTTAAGGTGATGATGATTATAAAATAAAAATGGCAAACCAGCACTAACTAATAATATTCTGTATAGCTATTAAAATAATGGAAAATGGATTACATCTACATAGTCATTTCTATCCATAAACTAGCTGAATACCCGTGTTCCGCTACAAAACTATGTGATCGGGCTTGATAAATCGACACTTAAGAGTTTGAAAATTAATGAGCAGCTACAATCAGCCTCTCCTCTCCCCTTCTCTCCCTCAGGCTGGCCCCATAGATCCTGTCCTCTCCCCTTCTCTACCTCAGGCTAGCCCCACAAAAGCCTCTCCTCTCCCTCAGGCTGGCTCCACAGAAGCCTCTCTTATCCTACCCCCTTCTCACCCTCAGGCTGGCCCCATAGATCCTCTCCTATCCCCTTCTTTCCCTCAGGCTTGGCCCCATAAAAGCCTGTCCTATGCTATCCCATTCTCTCCAGAGTTATTTTCAAGTTGGGAGGGGGAGTAGAACATCTAACTAATTA
>JANHZT010009026.1:17828-31374 GCA_032468215.1 Stegonotus admiraltiensis | reverse complement strand
TTTGAACTTGCAGTAATTGCAAGCAGCAGATGTTAATAACAGTGTTTTTAGTCCACTGTACTACCACGGCTCGTATTAACAAACGTACAACTCAGAAGACTGAACTAATAACATATGCTGATGCCCTTTCCTCATGTCATCTCATGTCATATTACTTTCCTTAAAAAAACCAAATTAGTGATGTAAAAACTAAGTAAATACAATTTTATTAAAATAATAAATGCTTGTTCTTCATATTTCTTTAATGATTTTCCTATGGTAATGGAGACACTTTCCAATAGAGCTACTTTTTACTGTAAACATGCTGTGATTTTTATTGTTTATTTATTTATTTAACTGTTCCCACGTTTTTAAAAAAAATATTTTTATTGTAGTTTTTCTTTTCCAAAACTCTAATACATATTCAAACAGACAGTGTCATTTTTATACACTTTGGATTAATAAGTCACATAAAATCTATCTTATATACATATATACATCCTCAGCTTCCTTATAAATATTACCTATTTTTGTTTCTATTGTCTATCCACCTATACCATTTTCTGAATCCTCTTTTTCTTTTAATTCTAAAGTTAGTTTATTCATTTCGGCACATTCAAATATTTTTTGAATATTTTAGTTCCTTCTATTCAGTAATAGCAATATCAATAATTTGCCTTTACACTATAAATTGGATATTCCAAGTGTTCTAAACTGCTTACCTAATTGTTTCCATGATTGTTCTGATTTTTCTTGGGCAAAGAGTTAAATAATCTTCTGAGCCATTGCCATCTTTTCTCAAGTTTGGATTTCTGTTCTTCTCTCATTAAACAGCTCTGAAATAATCCTCCAATCAGTTCACTGATGCCTGGTAGTTTATGAATAATTGCCTATAGATTTTCCAGCAGATCCTGCCAAAATCCAGCTCCTGTTGTTTGGACTGCTGGGGTTGAAATTCAGCGACATCTGTAGTTTGATTAAGGTGTGGGTTTTGGTAAAGAAGATATTAACAATATCTTACTTTGCTGAAGAAAAGGAAGTATTGTCATTACCATGGCAACAAATGCATGCTTTCTATCATCTTGTTTTCCCATCTGACTAACAGTGTCTGTGGCTCTGCTGCCTGTATAGTTCATCTAGTGTGGCCTACCAGAAGGTTCCACCAAACTGGCAAACAAGTGTGGTCACTGCGAGACCCATGCTGGATCATATGTATTTTATACCTTCTTAAGCATTAAGAATATTTGATACATGTTTCTACCAAATTGTTTTAACTTAGTAACAAGTCAGTGGCCAATTAGTGACTTAATAGCATCATCCAGTGATATTACAAAGTTTGAATTTATTGGAGATAATCTAGCAGAAAAATGGTCAAACAAATCTAGATGATGCTATGAAATGCTAATGGGAAGTGATGAATCTCTGTCAGTTGTTCTTTCTGGATTTAAACATGTAAACAAAATATTTATTTGCTGCAAGGTGGCTAGTGGGAAAGAATTCACAAGCCTTTTGAGAACAAATTTACTTTTATGGAAATCAGAAATATATAGCAGCAGGCAGCTCCTTAGAAAGACTGAACCAGAAGTATATAAATGATAACCAGCATTTTGAAGTGGTCTTAGAGAACATACTGAATGATGTCTTGGAAAGCTCAATGTTTCAGAAGCTTCATTCTCCAAATCATGCACAAAAATAGGTCTCCTGCCATTCTGAAGCTGATGTCTCATTCTTGTAAGACCTGGGGAAAACAAAAAGGTTTCTAAAGAATTGTGAGAATGGGATATCATCTTGCAGAAGAAACAGGAGGCCAGCTTGCAAAAGGAATGTGACATTGCTTGGGGAAAGAACATGAAGCCATCTTAAGGAAGGTATGGCACATGCAGCTGATGGGATGCACAGCTTGAGAACAGTGTGAGGTGGCAAAGGTGCTGCAAAGGTGTGGGTCTTGATGCAGCACTTCTCAGTGGCAAAGGTGCTGCAAGGGCTGAAGTAGAGGTCTGGGGATAGTGGCAGCTGGCTGAAACGGCATAGGGTTATGCATAGATTGGTAGAGGATATAGATAGGGGGACTTGTACTTGCAGTGGTAAATACGGGTGGACTGCCAAGTGCCTGAATTTTGATTCTGTTACGATGGGGGGTACTGTATTGCCTGTAACTTTGAGCACAGGTTATAAGTACAGTTGTAATTTCAAACAGTTGCTGAATGAATAGTCATAAATTGAGGACTGCCTGTACTACCAAACCATAGCTTCCACATAAAAATGTTGGTTTCATACAGAAGCATTCCTAGGGGAATGGGAAATGCCAAAAAATTCAAAATGGCAACCATGTGATTGAATTTTTTTATTACATGCACAGAAACCATCTTGATGTCCCCCACTTCACCCTGGCCAGGTGAAATGTATGCTTCTGAGCTTTGCTTGATCAGCCTGTATATTAAATAGATAAATTGGTTTATTATTTTGTTTTTAGAACAACTTTCAAAAGAAAGCCTGGAGCAACAAGGTCATATTTGTACTCTTAATGATACAATAAATGAGTTGGAAGCAGAAAAGGATTCTTTACAAGATCTCCTAGAAGATAAAAGAGAAAAAATTCTTACATTTGAAGAAAGTTTGGCCATTAAAGTAAGTTTAAATATGTGAATGCCTCTGTAGTTTTGATTAATACTGTTTTTTGTATGTTCATAGTTTTGTGAATTATCAAGAGGACTTTATTTTTAGAAAACTGTTTTACAAAGCATATATCATCAGTAGATCAATCAAAATAAAACATATAACTCATTTTTTTAAACTATGAGTATTGTGTCAAGACAATGATGATAGAAATTGGAACAATTATATTTGAAAACTGCTGAGTTGATGATGCAAGTTTATGAATTCACATTCTGATTATTGCTGACTTTTAGGATTGTTGAAAAAATATATGTTTATATATAAATTATATACAGATTATATACATATAATCTTAAATCCCAGAACAATATTATTTAGGATGTATTAAAACGGTATAACTTTTCTTAAAACAGTTTTTTTCTCGTTTTTAAAAAATAGCCATTCTTATGGCCAGGAATTTCTAGTTTTTATGCAACGCATAGTATAATACTATTTGTACTCAGTAAATGTAAATGATCCACTTGACCCTTCAGTATTCATGATACATAACCTTTTCTTCGTCGCCTGCATCCCTTTAGCTGATACTTTTATATGTTGTCACAAGGAAGCCTCCCCTGAACTTACATTCATCCAAACCACTTCTATCAGAACAACTGTGTTTCAGTTTGTATCTGAAACATAACAACCCTATTTCACTTCATATATGAGTCGAAAAACTTGAAACACATATGTTTCACTTTTGGCATGAAGCATTCTATGGAATGTTCCTTTTTGTAAACTTTTTTTTTTTAATTTTTGTTTGCCTACTTATATGAAATTGACAAAGTGTGATGGTATGATGGAATGACTTTAGGAGACAATGGGAAAATCTACAGCTAGGAGAATGGCCAGATAAAAGCAGCTTAACTGGCAGAAGGAATCTGGGCATAGCAAATGTCCCAGAAGGCTCCCTTCCTAATGTCTTGGGTTTGTAAGGTGACAGAAGAGAAATGTGCTTTCAGAGTTGCAAGATGCTCTTAATATAATGTTCTAATAAGTATAATTAGTTCATTTTCTGTCTGGATGTGAGACTGACAATAAAACACTGTTTCAGATTTTGTTTCTAACTTTGTTTTTGTTTTTGTTTTTTAAAAAGTACTAACATTGCTGATATCTGTTAAATTAATCTAGCAATATCCAAACCATTTAGGTTTTACAATATGTATTAATTTGTATTATTTAATAGTATTTTTGGTATATGTTGTATTTCTACAAAATAATAACCAATAATTTCTGTATAAATGACTCCCAAATGACTTTTCTTATGAACTTAATGTTGGTACTTGAAATACATACTCATATTTCTCATCAACAATTATTGGGAATTGTTCTTTGAGCCAATTAGATAGATTAAATATTGTTCCTTGTGGGAGTCCTTATATGAGTCCTTTCCATGAGCTAAACAAATATGTTTTTTGGCAATAATCTAACTTAGAATGACGTCAGATGGCTTTCTGTAATGCTAAACAATTTTAGAGGATAGGAGAATTGAATTTGAAGATTTTTTCTGTTCAATTTGAACTATTATAAATAGGGGACAAATAAAAGATCCAAGGTTTTGATTTGTTTGGGACCATATCAAAAGATGAACGATTAAAAATGTCTCTGTGATAAGATGTTGATCCAGATTTCCCCTTTCTACATTATTTTTTAAGTCTGAATATGGCAGCTAACTGTGATAAATGTCATATTTTGCTGTAAATGACAGTACTTCTTGAATCTGGTTCTGTTTGAAATAATTTTTTTCTTTTCTTTTCAAATCAGCTACATATGATTCTAATTTATTAAGTCCATAATTGTGGAAAAATATGTGCTGTGTAAATCTACATGTTATTGCACTCTTAGTCTTATAAATGTTATGAAAAGATGTTTTAATTAAAAGAAACATCTGGGTTTTTGTTTGTTCCATTCATCTCTTTTTACTAACTAAAGAGAAATTTTAATTTATTTTCAAGGAGAAGACAATTTCAGATCTGAAAGGCATTCTTACTGACATGGAACATTCATCAAAGTAAGATTCAGAATTCTAAATTTAGATTTTCCACATGTGTTTAGATTAGCTCAATGTATAATGCTAGAAATATTATTTAATAACTTCATTTATTCTATATTTATCATCTGTAAGTAATTTTTGATTCCTCCGAATAGAGAGGGATTTGAAGTCTCATGGTTTAAAAAATTGTAAACAGAAGCTAGTTTTAAACAATTGTTTTAAATTCTAGTCTTTCTATTATGGAAGAAGTGTGACATTGTATTCACAGTTGTTATATTCTTATCCATGTAGAATTGGTATTATGAAGAGATTTTATGTCATTCCTTTTTTGCTAATATTTTATGTGAAAATTTTGTGTTTTTTTAATTGTTACATAGGCATTCTACTGAAGCATTATGCAAGTATGAACAAGATATTGGCAGACTGCACCAAATGTTAGATGATGCTAATAGTGAACTTAATCAGACTGGCAGAGAGAAAGATATATTAGCTAGGGAACATTCAAAACTAAAGGAACAACTTTGTGCCTTTAAGCAGGAAAATCAGGTAAAAGGTCTGTTTGTTCATTTGTGTCAGAAGCATCACAATGAAAATAAGGCACATTATACAATATAAAATATAATATTAAAATATATACAAGTTAAACAAATCTTGGCCAGAAACTAGGAACATTAATTGTGTTCTGTTTCACTGCCATGAGGTCCTCAAGTGAGCACTGATCAGGACACAAAGGACAGATATGCATATATATTGTTGTCTGCATGTCACCACAATCGCAAAGGGCAAAGGCCACCACATAACCCCATTTGTTGAGCATATCTCTGGATCTTCTTGTACCCATGCACAGTCTATTCAATGATTTCCATACTTCCCAGCTTTCATCAGACCCAGGTGCCAGCTCCTCCATTGGTTCCATCCAGTGTTCTTTGTAGCTTTCCATAAGTCTATTTTGCTTTTAAAAATTTCAGTCTTCTACATAAAATAGTAACAGCATATACTTACTGTTTGCCATTATATTCTCTGTCCCATCATCTCTCTATCCTTCCATTAAAGCCCTATTCAAGTCCTATTTAGTAAATTTCTGAACATTTACCTTTGTGTAATTCTTTAACTTTGATATTTCTATCAAAGTTATCTATAATTTATTGGATCATTTTTTTCAGCAAAGTAACAGTTACAGTTTTGAAAATCAGTAGTTGGATATACAAACATTAAGAACTTTCTAGCAAACTTTTTTCTCTGTCTAAATGATTTAAATATAAACAAATGCATAATCGTACATATACATTTATGGGAATGAATTCTATCTAGGTTCTTATACATTTAATGACCATTCAAACATACAGCAGCCTAGGAAAGTAAAGTACTTCCAGTTGTTGTAAAGCATTAAACTCTCCCTGCAGTCATGTGATCACAGTCTGGATGCTTGACAATCTGTTCCCACTTATGACAATTGTCAAGCACCTCATGATCATTTGATTATTTGCAATCTTCTCTGAAGAAAAACGTCAGTGGTAAATTCCACAGGGAAGTTTGCAAGCTGTTTCCGCCTAGTGAGAGGATTCCCTTCCATCTCTGGAACTGGCTTAGGAGGCTGCCTGCTAAGGGGAGCTGAGCTCTTTTGGTGAGATGGAAAAACTGAGCTTAGATCTGAAGATCTGAGATCTATTCCTGCACGTTGATGCAGGTGTCCCTTTCCATGCATGGAGGACAGCTGATGGACCTTAAATCTTGCTTATTTCTTTTAGCCAGCCCCTAGAGGCCAGAGGGAGCAGAAATCCAAGGGGATTTTCAGCTCCTGAGTGGATAGTAGTAAAGCAAGGAGCCCAGGGTGCCTTAAGCAGGTAGGGGAGGCCTGATGGAGGCTATGTGTGAGGTTCTCATCACTCAAGGGCTGAAAATCCTGCTTGGATTTCGGTAGAAAGGATTTTTAGCTTCTGAGCAGAAAGGCAGTGCAGTAAGACATATGGAGGGCGAGAGAGGGCTCTGGGAGGCCTGGTGTAGGATACTCACAAGTGTCTCTCCTTCAGAGGCTGAAAATGCTGCTTGGATTAGCAGGGAGGATTTTCAGCTCTTGAGTGGAGCCTCCCAGAGTCTTCTTCACCTCTACTGATGTACTCTGCATTCCTTATCTGGGGCTTCATTTGCTTAACTAACTTCACAATTGCTTAATAAATGCAACTGGGAGTGCCAGGGTTGTGGTCATTGAGCACAGCAATCAAGTGGTGTCTCATTTGATCATTTCACTCAATGACTGAGATTCTGCTACCAGTTGTGTTGTTAAGCAACAACCACCTGTGTTTGCCTCAAATTGCATTGTTAATAATTATAAAGGTAAAAACTGCATGCTATCCATATAAGGAGCCTCGGTGGTGCAGGGGACTAAGTGCTGTTAAGTGCTAGCACTTAGCTGCCAGCTGCCTGCAATTAGTGCGAGTTCAAATCACACCAGGCTCAAGGTTGACTCAGCCTTCCATCCTTTTGAGGTAGGTAAATTGAGGACCTGGATTGTGGGGGCAATAAGCCAGCTTTGTACCGCTTAGGGGCCCCCCAAAAGCCCTAATAAGCAGGTATATACATAAAAGTATGCAGGCTATTGCTATAATACATTGTAAGCCACCCTGAGTCTATGGAGAAGGGCGGCATATAAATTAGGCTAATAAATAAATAAGTATGATGAAATTCCATTTTCAACTTCTTTTGAAAATGAAACTAGCCTTGGTTCGCCATCACGGCTATAGCCTATCATGAAAGTAAACTAATAGGTCTCCTCTTAATCCATTAATTATAGCTTATTATTCCCAGATATTTCGTTTCTACCCAAGGTTGTTTCTAGTTTTCACTTTAATTAAGGTCATTATTTTATCAGTATTTCTTTTGGCTTCAATAAGACCATTAGAGAGTTACCCATTACTTCATATAGTGTCAAAGAACTTTGTATTTTGCAAAGAATAAACTTGTGCATTTAAGAAACAAAATCAATAATCGGAGTGATTGTTTATGAACTATAGACAGACAAGAAAGGTCTTAGCAACATTCTCGTAGTGGAATGCACATTGGATTATCTGTTCATTTGTACAGTATATGTCTTAGAAAAGTTTCTGCTACCCAAGCTCCCCACAGGCCCACTCATCTAGGGCGAGGGCTGTGTCCACTATAGCTGCTCAACTTTTATTGAACTAAGGATGACACTATTGAAATACATTTTCTCAATTTTAAACTTCTTTCTCTTTTTAAATGTACCAGTACAACTTATTAATGTGTTTAAATATCAAAGCATATTAAAAATACAAATAAATTAAACATAAGAATTAATGCTTTGTATTTGTTTGACAGCTTTTATTTGAGAAACTCAGTACATGTCAGAATGATCTGGAAGATATGAAGTTGAAAACTGAAGATTTTCAAAGATTGAAGTCTTTACTGAACTCTAAAGTAAGTATATACTTTGAAAAGATACCACTATAAAAAGGCTTAGTACAAGGCTTCCTGCCACAATAGGCAATTTCAAGATTGTCTCTTTCTTTGAATGGTTGGTGCTTAGAATGGGCATCGGTAATTTGACCCCCATCCCCTTTTTTAAAATTCAGAGAGACTCCTTTAATTGCTGGTAATTATCTGATTATTGATAATTTAGTGAAGAATTTCCTATCAGTTTGAGATGAAAGTACACAGGAAAGCCATCCTGTAACAACTGCCATAGCACATTAAAAGGAAGGAAACTCTGCAAAAAAAACCCTGACCTTCCTCACATATGTGATATGTACTGTATGGCCCTACACACTGTGCAGTCTTTGTTTACCAAGAGGTTGTCCACCTCTGCTTTAGAGCCCTTGCTTATAGAAAGCACAGTTACTTCAAGATATCTTCTTTCGAGCAAAACTATATACTGCAAGATAAATATGAGATTTCCACTTCCATGTTTCCATTAAAATGTTAATATAGAGAACAGAATTTTGAAGAGAGATTTGTCAGATGAGAAGGAGCTGCTTTATTCTTCCTCAGTTTCATTCTCACTTGCAGGTGACTTTTCTCTAACTTTTCCTTGAAATATATTACTGGGAAATGGCTACTGAAAAAAGTTTCAATGAAAAGCTCTTAAGTGCAGGAGGAAGTTATAACTGCCTTCTCCTTTTGGCTAAATCTTTCTCTTTTAGGAAACTAGATATGCAAATTACATGTTGTCCAGATCCAATTTCTTAATTGTAAATACACAGCAGCCCAATCTGGACTGAGACCACTGTCCACATAAAGAGGGAAAGCTAATACCGCCTCCTAGATATACAATAGTCCATGCAGGGGCAGCTTGAAAAAGAACAAAACTTAGTTATTAAAGAGGAATTTTTCTTAAAAGCTCCATATGCAATGGGAAGAGTAATTTTAAAAAACCCTAAAGAGATCAAGGGAAAAAAATTAAACTTCTGCTTCACCATGCTTAATTGTTCCCAGTTCAGACTATGCTACTATGGACTTACCTGTACAATTAACTAAATAGTATTTTGAATATTTTAGAATGTTGTCTACCTTACCACTAAGTCTTTAAAGCAAACTATTATTTCCAAAATTGTTACTTACATGGATATAATCAAGTATAGGTCTTTTCTTATAAATAATTGATCACAGAAGATATTTATTCCATTTTAAAGATCTACCCTGGTAGAGAGCACACTATCTATTTGTCACTGCTTTCATCTGACATATTTTTCTAGAGTGCCCAATTTTTGCCATTATTTTTAGTATCCGTCCTACCTGTGCTTGAAGTATAGACCCAAATGTTGGTGATTGTCATAGCTATTTGTACTGCAGTTACAATAATAGTGTTTTTTATGAAATTTTATTACAATTTTTAAAGATTGATAAATACAGGCCAATGAATTTTAGTGTGCTGTGTAGGGCTGTAATAAAAGTTTTGATTTGATCTAATTACAATACAGCAATTTTTAAATGCAGTTTTCAAGGTCCATAGAAGAGATAATCTTTTATTTTATGACATAAAACAAAGATACACACACATACATATGTGTGTGTGTATGTATGAATGTATGTATGTACCATATGTATGTATACAATTTGCAGTATTTAGATATCAAAAGAATACAATGATTTGTTTTAATATAAAATCAAATTTGTTATATTAAAAACCAGGGAGAGATGTCTCAAAGATATAATCCAGTTGTGAAAATAAATTGAAAGTATGGTATAAAATATTAATAATATAAATATAATGCACATTGCAAAGAGATATTACCTATAATATTGCTTTTAACATTACATTTAATTTTACCAATAGTATCCATTCAAAATACTGTAGGTGCAGGGCTCAATATTTAAGATATCCAAATGAAAAACAAAAAATAAAGTGTTGACAGGAGGCCAGTTACTTGTGTCTGACCCATTTCAGAAAATCTTAATTAACAGCCAATTTAGAATAAAGTTTTTAGCAATTAATATAAAACTATTATTTATATTTTGCCAACAAAAAGTGCCTTAACTCTTGTAGCTTCCTAATGATGATTTAGCTGATAGTTTTTTAGATATTCAGTGTTTATTAGTGCCAGGGATTCAGTCCTGACTGGCTCATGGTTGACTTAGCCTTCCATCTTTCTGAGAGAGCAGTAAAATGGGCACTCAGATTATTGGGGACAATATGCTGAGTTTATACACCGCTTAGAGAGTGCTGTGGAGCACTGTGAAGTGGTATATAAGTAAGTGCTATTGCTATTATTGTATGATTAAAAGTTTTAGCTGACTGCTAAAAGTAATCCTGTCAGGCTTTTAAAAATATTTAAAGACTGTCCATTGAATTTCTGTGAGTGTGCTCAGACAATGGATTAGCTTTGACACTTCTGAAATTTTGACCTGAATGCTTTAATTGATCCTAATTGGTTATTGTGTGATTACTTAAGATGTTTAAATTTATACTATATATTTTCATGATCAACATTTGCATATGATAAATTGGATCCAGTATTGTGCAAGGAGAATGTTATTTATCCAAAGACTGATTCAGTGCAAGAAAATTGCCTTGGAAAAGAGAGTGCTAGTATGGTATAGAGTCAAAGTATTGAACAAGCACTGAGAAGATTCAAGTTAAAGTTTATTGCCAACCATGGAAGTTTGCTTGGTGACTTGGGCCCACTCACTCTCTCAGACTAACCTAGTCTCTTTTCTTTGTACTGGAGACTAACCAGACTAACCTAGTCTCTTTTCTTTGTACTGGAGAAAATTGGAGGACAAAATGCTGTATGCCACCTTGAACTCCATGGAGTAAGATAAATAAAAGTATTTTTAATCAAAAAGATGTGAATCAAATTGTGTACCAATTGGGATACAATAGAGTTACAACAAATCTTTAAAAAATATTGTTATATAAGGTGAGAGGTGGGAATACATACTGAGAAATACAATTTACCGATATACTTTCTTAAGAAACAAGATACTATGTTTAAATGTTGTATATGTTGTGTATTGTTTTATCTGTATTTGTTTGTGTTCTTTTTTATTTCTTTCTGTGTATGTAAGTTTCTAATTTAATAAAAAAAATTAAAAAAAGTATTTTTAATCAGTCACTTTTATTGTAAATAGCATTTAACTATATATGCATATGTGATGCACTTAGTTCTCATGAACCTTTAATCTAAAGGAGGTTTTAAAAGCAGGGGTGTCAAACTCAATTTCATTGAGGGCCGCATCAGGGTTGTGTTTGACCTCAGGGGCCAGGGTGGGCGTGGCTAGCTTGACATCACTCATGTCAAGGACATCTGTGGTGGTCCAAGCGGTCTGCCAGTGAAAACAATCTCCAGAGCTCCATTTTCAGCTGTGACAGTGTCCTGCTGCCCTCTGCCAGTGAAAATAGAGCTGGGGGGGGATGTTTGTGCCCCCCCCAAGCTCCATTTTTACTGGCAGAGGGCAGTTGGAGGCTGTCGCAGCCAAAAACGGAGCCTAGGAAGGCCGCATGCTCCATTTCCACTGGCAGAGGCACCACAGGCCAATCCTTTGCTGTTTCTAGGATGGCCCCACAGGCCAGATCCAAGCAGCCCGCGGGCTGGTTTGACACCCTTGTTTTAAAGGATATCAGGATTTTGTACACAATAGCAAGCCTATAAATGTACCATTAAATGTTATACAGATAGTCTTCGACTTACAACCACAATTAAGCCCAGAATTTATGTTGCTAAATGAGAAATTCCTTAAGTGAGTTTTGTTACATTTTATGACTTTTCTTGCCACATTTGTTAAGTGAATCACTGCAGTGGTTAAATTAATAACATGGTTGTTAAGTGAATCTGGCTTCCCCATTCACTTCGCTAATCAGAAGGTCACAAAAGATGATCACATGACCCCAGAACACTGCAACCATCATAAATATGAACCAGTTGTCAAGCATCCAAATGTAAATCATGTTACCATGGGGATGCTACAATGGATATAAGTATGAAAAATAGTCATAAGTCACTTTTTTTTCAGTGCCATTATAACTTCGAATGATCACTAAACAAACTATTGTGAGGACTACCTGTAGTAGTTTCAAATGGTAAACTAAGTAAGTCTCAAAAATAAAATCGAAATTTGTATTTTAGGAGAAAGATAATGAAGATCTTATGGAAAACTTCCATATGATCCGTGAACAGGCAGACAGATGGGAATCAAAGTTGCATCAAATGGAAAAAGATTATAACTCCATCCAGATGGAACTTCTCAGTGTAGAATCTGAGAACCATAGACTGAAAGAGCAAGCAGAATCACATGAAATAGCAATTGGACAGGTAGGTTTTAAAAGCGCCCTCTTATAATCTATCCAGGCTCTGCCTGTCTGCCTGCCTGCCTGCCCGCCCGCCCCTCCCTCCCTCCTTCCCTCCCTCATTTTCTTTCAATGGCTAGTTAGTAGCACAGCTCTTAGATTTTTAAAAATGGTGTTTGTAGCACTTATTCTTCACCTCCTGCATGAGTAAAGTTAAAGGAATGTTTTTGTCTTGTGATGCGCTGCATTTATGATCAGTTTGCAGCAGGAACTTTCAATATGGATATTTATTTTAAGGGAAAGGTATTGACCATTTGCTGCACTTGACTTTAAAGCATTCTGGTTTTTCTTAAAATTTAAGATTGGATTATAGGAGTGGAAAGGCATTAATGTTTGTCTCTAGTAATTATGAATCATAGACTTTCAACTGAGCCTGAATTCATCTTTTTAGATAGTAGATATGAATTATTGTAAAATACCTTCCATGCTTAGTCTGGCTTTTTGGAAATAGTATGCATGTGTTTGTTCTCTGAATAATCTTCTTTTGACTCTAAAAATGAATTTGTACTCCCAGAGTAATATTTTTAAAAATATTTCCTTTTGTATTAATTCTTAACTTATGTTCTATAAAATAAACAGTTTTATTGTATTCTGAATAACATACAGTATATCATTTCCATTTGGTGTCTACATTCTGACACAAATTCTTCAGGATTCACACAGTTCTCTATTTTATCAAGACTCCCCTTTGTGGATGTAACAAACAATTGCACTGAAATTTACACCACATGATACTTTCAGTATGCAATGAACTTCACATGGAATTCTGGATTGGTTTACTAGTGCTATAAAGTCTTTTAACAGTTATAGATATACATAACTGTCTGGTTTGGCTCTGCAACCCAACAAGACAAACACAGACATCAACGGATAATTAGAACTGCAAAAAAACAATTGCTACCAACCTGCCTTCCATTGAAGATCTGTATACTGCACAAATCAAAAAGAGGGCTGTGAAAATATCTAGAGACCCCTCACATCCTGGACATAAACTGTTTCAACTTCTGCTCAAAATGATGCTATAGAGCACTGCACACCAGAACAACTAGACACAAGGACAGTTTTTCCCCGAATGCCATCACTCTGCTTAACAACTAATTCCCACAACACTGTCAAAT
>JANHZT010009026.1:0-14826 GCA_032468215.1 Stegonotus admiraltiensis | reverse complement strand
AACAACCAAAGACCTACATACAAACACCCGCAAAAACCTCAGAAAACATATATATATATATATATATATATATAAATATATATATTACTATATGTAATATACTACATATTAAAGAAAACAAGAACGTTCATTATTTTGACTTTCAGCTTCAGAATGAATGGGAATCATCTCACTCAGAAATAGAACTTCTGAGAAAGCAACTGAACAATGAAAGAATCTCAATTAAAAACTTGGAAACTTTGTTAACATCCAATCGAGAAAAAGAGTATCACTCTCAGATGATAAGTCAAGAGAAGGATTCTGAAATACATCTTCTTAAAGAGCAACTTACTCTGGCAGAAAACAAAATGTGAGTAACCAGTGCAAAAAACACTCGATTATCACAAATTAAAAATCGCTGTTATACTTTTGTTAATCTTCCAATTTTTACCTTCTTTAGGAGGCCCTTTATTAGAGTAGAAGATAGTTTATTTAAGTTACTTGAAACTAGGGAAACTAAATATTAGGCAAAACAGTATCTATCTCATGGGAATAAAATATATATAAGAATTTTTAAAACAATTTGTACCTTACTATGAAAACGTTTTTGTTCAGTAAAGTTAGAAAATTTTAACACAGGTATTTAATGCCTTTTGACACAGCACAAATATATAATTATTTCTGTTTTCTTTCTGGATGCTTATCCAACTATTTTTATATCAAATATATTGGAAGCTGTTCTTGAAAAACTAATCCTATTCTTTATTTTATTATATTTGACTAGTTACATCCTTTCAGTTTAAGTGACAACTTTGTCCTTTATAGTGCTATCCAGAGTCGAGATTTTTCACAGATCAAAAACACAATTACTCAACTGGAATCTGAGTTAGATATCACCAAAAGACAGTTGGGCACAGAACGCTTTGAAAGGCAAGTGTGTGACCACATTTTTAATCATTTACATCTGTTTCTCCCAATTAAATAATATACATTTGCACTAATCTAGAAAAACCCAGGGCTAAAGTCATTAAATAATGCTACTAATTTATGTCCACTAGAACTAAGACTAAAATTCAGCATTGGTGCATGCTTGCTAGGGAACAAGTACTATTATTTACAAGTTCTATTATTTCATGATTTAATTGGGAATAAACTTCCAGTTGATTGCACCCCACATATATAAATCAGATTTTATTTTATAATTAGCAAGTACTACATTTAAACCTTCTGGGTATTTATAGATTGTTTAATAGAAAAATAGAAAAGATTTGTAGATTAATGATTTTTTCATAAAAACAGATGTATGCAAAGAATGACGGTTGAATCATTTCATTGCATGTTTCATATTTCATTACAAAATCCAATTATTTATAAAAAGTAACTAAAATGCATCATTCCTAATTTTCCTTCAGTAAGTAGTCTGCTGAGAGGAATAGCCCAGAATTAAGTATAACCTCAGTTATTGCCCTAATACTTCCAGAGTTCAAGGAAATTCAATAAAATTGATCACTTTAACTTGCCTCAAAATTTACCATCCAGGAAAATATTCTGAAAACTGCAGATTTAGGAAAATTAGTATTTCTGACTAACTGATCTACTAAAAACATTTTCAGAAGTAAATATAGTATATGCAAAAAGAAGTCCAAACTCAACTGTACATTGTTGATCTGGAAGTATGAAAGTGCTAACTGTGGGCCCATCTTTAGGTATATTTACTGTTAATCATGTGACCTCTACCATCTAAAATAGCTTAACTCCCTAACCTATTGTATAATTTCTAAAACAGAATTATGAACCACAAACATGGGACAAGATATTGAAAGAAAGGGTAGAGAGGGGTAATTTGGCCAAATCACTTTCTCTTATGTAAATTGTGAAGAAAAATTATTTATTCTGTATTTGTTGGTATGGGGATGGGTTGAGCAAATGTCTACTGCTACTAAGCAGATTGTCAGGCCTAGCTCAAGACTGACATAAAACAATCCAGTCAAAATTCAATTCTTTAGTTGTTAACACTATATAGACAGAATCTTGCCAGACTAAATCTATCTATCTTAATCTAATGGATATGGATATATCCTGGGAGTGGCTATCCTAAACCTCTTTCCACAATCCAGCATGGTCTTTTGTCTCTCATACACACACGCTCACACACACTTGGAATATGCTACCTCCTTTCTGGGAACCTTCTGCTTTACTGTAGTCCATCGTCCTATCTCTTCACAGGCACATTCTATCTCTAGATCCATTTTTAGGCAGACTAAAAGCTCAGACCTATTTGACTGTATATACAGTGTGTGTGTGCATCGTGGTGTTTTTTTAAAAAAAGACATTACAATCTATCATAGATTTCAGTTATCACAATCAACTTGTTATTGATTTTATATATTATAAATTTAAATAGCTGTGTTATACTACTGCTTTGTTTTGCTGTAATAGATATACTGTATATGTAATGTATGCTTAATTATTAAAATTACACAATTATACAATTTTATCCTACAGGGAATCCTTGATTTACAGCCATTATTCAAAGACTGTTAGACTTGGCAATCTGCTTGCCCTTACAACTAACCACAGGGGCATTGCATTTGCCCCACTTGCCTGTGTCTCCCCCCATCTCAGCCCCTAGCCTGGCCCATCAGCATGCACAAAAGTGCCTTAGTTTTGGAGGCCTTGGCCTATTACCTGGTCACTTCTTCCCACTCCACCATGCCACGGTCCACTTACCTTTGCATTATTCTGCAGCTGCTGATAGGTATATCCTGCTGATGAGGCTGTCTCACTGCCATCCTGTAAGCAGGCTTCCTTTTTGTGATGGTTTGGCAGGCTTTCTCCAAATCACATGGATAATGTTATTTCAGAAGAATGATTGCATTCACTAGCTTTCTAACCTTCCTAACACAATCTTTCTGATGGCTAGCCACATTTGCTAGCTTTCTGGCTAGAAAGCTAGCAAACATCCTTTTGAAGGCTAGTCACACTTGATAACTTTCTTGTTCTGAAGGCTAGTCATGTTTGCTAGTTTTCTAGCCTTCATGAACCATTGCAAAAATAGGGCCTATTTGCGGGATGGTGTGGGTTGGCCTCAGTAGGAAGGCCACACCTTGTATTGGTTGGACAAATCTATCAGCAGCTGCAGAGTTAAGCGTTCCTAGGTATAGTGCAACAGAGAAAGGATTTGGGCCTCCTGGATATGGTATGGGGAGAAAGTTTGGGCCTGCAGGTTCCAGGCAAATATCTGCACACCAGTTGGCACAGGGCCTCTTCTACCCCCCAAGGCACCCTGAGCTCCAGTTAATGACTCTCACAACTGTTTAACTGCCACAATAGGGAGAACTAGGATTACAGTTATTGAGTGAAACAGTCATGTGGGCATCTTGCTTAATGATCACTTTGCTCAGTGACCAAAATTCTAATTATAGGGGAAAGTTAAGTGAAACCTGTAGTTTCACTGTTTGGATATATACAAAGTATCTTCCAATTTATTTATTTATGGGACCAGGTAATTTATTGGGACTTATCATGAAGTTTTACAGGCAGGTTTTCTCTGAATGAAACTTAATTGTCCTGAAATGCACTTTCTCCCATGCAAAACTCCCATGATTTAATTTTTTTAATACTTTGGGGAGTTTTAAGAATAGAAAGTAATGCAGGAAGCCACTGGAAGGAAAACAGACCCTATTTCAAATGTTTATAGTTCAAACCAAATTCAAAATCATGCTGCCAAAATTCAATGGCAAATAACTGAATGCTGGTGGTATGATTTCAGGCTGAGGAGGGTTTAAGGATAAAATTGGAATGATAAACTTCCATAGGGCAGTTCCTTCTTTGCTTCAGGTTGGAAGAGAACACCCTTTAAAATCTATGTTGACAAGCATTGATCATTTTGTCACTGAATTGAATGGCATAGTCTCATGTTGTTGGAACAGATCCTTTGCTGAGGGCTGCATATGATCTGTAGAACATGGGTTACTCATCCCTAGCCATTATTGAATAAGCATATGAAGCTGTCTACTGCATTAAATTTAGCAGTGAGAAAATGGCAGTTTTCTTACTTTGCAAGCCAGCATTAAATCCTGCCTTATTTTGCCTCTGTCTCTCTCTCAAAAAAAGTGTGTTTCTAGATGTGGGTAAAGAAGTGTAGAATCACCTAAATACAATTCCAATCGGGCAGAGGGGTAAATGTTACCCAACATAGGAAACGAATCAGAAGTTAAAGAAAAACATAGCTAAATGACACAGGTGTATTTCAATGCTGGGCTTGGGTTTAAACACAGAATGATGAAGAAAAAAGTTATCACTGACTGACTCCAGAACAGGTAACTTTAGGCTAGATAATTGACTTAAAATAATAGTTTCCTGTATTCTTAATCTCTAACTCAGATTTTTCAAAGGTATTCACCCTGGCTGTGAATAAAACCCAAATGAAATTCCTCTTCCACCCCATCGTTCTGTGCTGGAACAAGAGAGATCAGGTTTTCACCTCCTGTGTGACATCATTACCCAGTCATCTTTTCTCAAGGCTAAAAATATCAAAGTCCTTCAATATTTCTTTGTATTACCAAGTTTCTAGTCCTCTGATTATTATTGTCCTTCTAACCCAATCCAATTTTTCTGATTTTTTTTTTTGAAGTGTAGTGTTCAGAAATCATCTTGTGGCAAGATGGGCAACAAATAAATTAGGTAGGTAGGTAGGTAGATAGATTAGATAGATACAATACTTTAGGTAATGGCCTAACGAGAGCAGAACAGGTGCAGCAATTACTATCTATAAATTTGGAAATTATATATCTGTTGATGAAGCCTAGAATTCCATGTGCTGTCTTTGCAGTTAACTTACTGCTACTTCATTCATTTGCAATTAAACACATAATCCCCATTTACCAAATACTCATTCAACAACTCTTCAAAGTTATGATAGTGCTGAAAAAGGAGACTTATGACAGGCTGCAGAGTTGCAGCTGTTGCAGTATCCCAATGTTCACAAGGTCACAGTTTAGGCATTTGGCAACCAGCTCACAGTTACAATGGTCATACTGTCTCACAGTCATGTGATTACCATTTGCAACCTTCCACAGGTGGCTTCTGACAAGCAAAATCATTGGGGAAGCCAATAGGAAATTGCAAGCTGTGATCTTATGACATTGAAATTAACAATTCATAATGATTTGCTTAATGACTTCAGCCAGAACTGATATCATAATTTGGTGTGGTCATATGATATTTTACAGTGTGCTGTGTAGCAATGGAGTTGCTAGTCCCATTTGTGGTTGGTAAGTGAGGACAACCTGAATTATCCCAGGACTATCTGTGTGATTACTATTAGCAAACCAGGCATTCCCTATCCCATTTCTTTCACTTTGTATTTTAGTTTCCTAAGTTCACCCCATCCTCAAGAAGCTATTGCTAGGCTTCACTGTTCAGAGCTTGATGCTTTTTCATTTCCAGTTTAGCATCTTCATAAAGCCATTGGGGAAGGTCAGCAGTTTTGGATGAGGTACTATCAGTATGCTGATTATATCCAGCGTTGCATATTCCCTTGAGATCATATGAGTGATGTGGTGGAATTATAGTTCCTGGAGGCTGTGGGTGCCTGGACAGGATGCAACAGGTTTCAGAACAACCCTAGCAAGATTGAATGGCTATGGGATTTGGGGGTTTTGAGCCCCTTGCTTGGTTATGTTGTATTGGATTGTGGCTTTGTAAATTTTTTCTGTGTGTTATGGTTTTTATATATTTTTGTATTTGTCCTTATTTTTAATATTGAGAGTTGCTCAAAGTCAGGCCTCTACGATGGGTAGCCATATAAATCCAATCAATCAATCAATCAATCAATCAATCAAATACGACCTTTTGCTTTCCTGACGTCAGTTTTGTATTTCTGGGCTACCACTCTGTACTTTCCTTTATGATCTAGTTCTGTTTTCATTTCTTGCATGTATTTTTTTATTTCAGTTCTTTGCTAAACTTTTTTGATTAGTCACATTGACTTCTTTTTCTTTCTTATCTTTTATCTCCTTATTGAAACTGCATCCATATTTTCTTTTAACATAGTCTTGTTTCTAATTGTATTTTAAATGTAATCTTCCTTAAGCTCTCTTGAGCTTCTTTTCCCATTAGCTTCTCCCACAGTTGCATGTATTTATCCTTATGTTGAGTAGGCTGAAATAAAAGGAACTAAAATCATTGTCAAAAGTGAGACCAATGTGGTAAGACCAATGTGGAGGAAAGGATGTTTTGGAAATAGGCAGTGTTCACCATATAAATAGGCCAGAGTCCTGAGGAGACAATAGTTGTAAAAAAGAAAAGCAGATTTTTGGCAGTCTCTTTACATTTTCTTTTTTTAAAAAAACATCCTGCTGTGGGACTGGCAAAAATATAGTATTACTTTCTCCTGACCTTTGTGTGTAGCCAGTAAGACTAACACTATACTAAATAGAAAGTAACAATTTAAAGAATAATTCTAGTGGAAATTCCATGGAAAGTTGGAACTTTGGCCAATATTTGAAATAGGCACTGATAGAATTCCATTCAATCCAATTCTCTCTGAATTCTATGCAAATGTCTGATCTTCTATATTTTGCTCAAAATATTTTTATTGAATCAGTTACTCTCTGACCTTTATGTCTGTCCTTACTTCAACATCTAGGCACTTACTGTCCAAAATTAGAAAAAAATGATTTATGTCCCTTTTAAAAATAAAAAGTTAAAAACATTCCTCTGAGATTTTTAAGAGACAGTAGCTGCTGGATTTAGGAAAGTATGTGCATTAAGTACTCTTATTTAAATACATTTTTTTGAAAAAAATTTAGGGAACGTGCTGTCCAAGAACTTCGTCGACAGAGTCGTACAGCTTCATACCATTTAACTTCTACAATAAGATCAACATCACCTGAACGTTGCCGGCACTGGTCTCCTGAGAGGTCTCTGGATAGATCTTTGGATGGGTAAGAAAATGTCTGTTAAAAATATATCTCCTTTCTCTCACTGTTATTCAGGTATAGATCTTCTCTTTATCATGTTACAAAGACATCCTTAAATTAGAAATGAAGTCCATCATTTTATTTCTTTGTTGCTGTTCTGCAAAAGTGTGCCCTAGATGGCTAATAAAATCTCAAGTATTAAAAACTGCCAAGAGAATTCGAATTTTAATTTTTTTTCTTGTGTTCTGAACTGTTTCAGGACAGTGATTGATTCTGTATCATGGTTTGTGGTTTCATCATCAGTTAATAAACCACAGTTGGCTGGGTTCTCTTTAAACTAAGTCATAAACCCTAACTAACTGTGAGGTTCATGCCAAGCAAACCAATCAGTGGCATCTATGCAGTGGTGGGATTCAAAACTTTTTACTACCGGTTCGGTGGGCGTGGTGTGGCTTGGTGGGAGTGGCAGGGGAAGGATACTGTAAAATCTCCATTTCCACCCCACCCCACTCCAGGGGAAGGGAACAATACTATAAAATCTCCATTCCCTCCCCATCCCACTAATCTGCTTTCCAGCTCCATGTGCAGGGCAACAAAAAAAGACCCAGCTGATCAGCTGGGACTCGATCAGCTGGGACTTGGGAGGCAGCAAATAGATGGGGGCGGGGCCAGTCAGAGGTGGTATTTGCTAGTTCTCTGAACTACTCAAAATTTCCACTACTGGTTCTCCAGAACCAATCAGAACCAGCTGAATACCACCTCTGAGATCTATGGAAAAGCTGGGGCGGGGGGTGGGTGGGTGTCAGACTAACGAAAGCACTGTTATGCACCAAGCCCCCATCTTTTTGTATGTTCATCATGATGTCACATATTATTGTTGCAATACTGATTTCATTATTCTGTTGCAAGCAGAAGGCTTCTGAAGATGCTATTCATATGAACTCGTTCAATGATATTTAGATCCCCTCATGGCATTCTTGATCTTTTGCTTCCTTCCCGTTTTCCTTATCACAAAATTATTGATTGTTTTTGTAACAGTTCATTTTCATGGTTTGGGAGGGACTAGGGATTATACAGCTGTATGGATTAAACATGCTTTTGAGATCATCAATAAAATGGGGCATGTTTTTCCACAGAGACCATAAGTATTATCCAAAAAATAATTTATCTTTATAATTCAAGAATGAAAAAAAGAGATTTGTGTTATGTGTGTTTGTGTGTTGAAAGGAATGGACAATCAGCACTGGATAAAATACAAAATTTCTTTCTTCTTTCATAGGGATTCTATTTCAAAGGACTTCTAATTGAAGAAGATATGGAAAAAATTAACTTCCATTATAAAAATACCAATACATGCCAAACCAAACTCAAGGTTTATTAAAACAGTTGCTTTAATCCAATTGGTAAAGGATAATGTTCAGAGTGCTTATTAACTGAAGAAGCCTACATACACAAATATTTTATTTGGGGCATTACAATAAAAGCAATTATTGTTTTATAAAATAATTTTTATTATCAAAAAGATGTTTTGAAATGAAAATTGAACTGCACACCATCAAAAAAATATATTAAATGAAAAATTTACACAGCTGCTTATTCTTCATTTATTTGTTGTATCTTGGTTGCACATTTGCTAAATTATTTAATATTCTGAGAAACTGATAGACAAAATCAGTTTTACACAACCATTCAATTCTTGAATTATTTTTTTTAAGCTGATGACAAAGTTAGTAGTTTCTACCCCATTTTCTCCTTCTGAGAATGAACAAAGCACAATGAGTGTGCTGATTTCAGGATACCCACACTTACTTGACTACTGGAATTTAGGATATCCAAGGGAATAGAGTTTGATAGGCAGTGATGGACGAGAGAGTTGGCAAAACTCATAGATATATTTTGTGTAAAGTATATCCACTACACCTTCCTCCTCCTATTTTCCCCACAGCAACAACTTTGGACTGAGAGAAAGTGACTGGCCCAAAGATACCCCGCTTTTCAGAATCTTCCGCTTTCTAGCCTGATGCCTTAACCACTGTGTGTTTCTTAACTATGCCATCATTTTCATGTCATTATCAGTAAAATTTCCAAGATTCCATAAAAAACTTCAGTTTTATTTACATTGGGGAGATCCACCTTACTCACACTTTGACTTATTGAAATCAGTAAAAAACAAGAACTTTCTTAATAAATCACAACTTAAGCATGAATCCATTGTATGACATAGCTACAAAAACACCCTAAACTGCATCAACAAAATAATGTCAAGGTAAAGAAAAGTAATTGTTTGTTCTATATTGGTCAGACCACATCTAAAATGTTATAAAACTTAGACAGAATGATTGGACACATTAAATATTTAGTCTGGGAAAATGTCTATGGGAAGACATGATATCTATGAATCTTGGGAGCTATCATATAGAAGAAGACTGGTTTGCTCTAGGACAGAGGTCTCCAATCTTAGCAATTTTAAGCCTGGAGGACTTCAACATCTAGAATTTCTCAGCCAGCTTTGCTGGCTGGGGAATTCTGGGAGCTGAAGTCCTCTAAGCTTAAAATTGCCAAGGTTGGAGATCCCTGTTCTAGGAAATATGACAAAAAAGAATATGTTTAAACTTTAAATTACAAGATTATGGTTGGGTATCAAAAAGAATTTCCTCATCATTGTTCAACAATGGAAAATGCTTCTCTGGGAGACTTCCGGTTTGGTGTCGTGGCGATGCAGTCAGGAAATAGTGAGCTCTATGAGCCCTGCGAAAACCCCGACTGACGAACCACTGCCGACAGGTCTGCGGACCAAACCTGCCCTGTAGGGACAGGGGAAAGAGAGGGACACCTTGGGTGGCCGAGAGGAACAGGGAAGTTCCTCGGAAGCTGGTGGAAATCCTCTGAGGCGGCACGAAGCCAGGACAAACTGGGACAAGAAATGCACAGGACGAAGGAAGAAATAGTGATGTGTTTTGAAGCCGGGTGAGTGACACCAACCTAGGCGAGAAACAATGATAGAGCATTGATGTTTATTAATAAGACCCCCCAGCCTTAAACAGCGGCTGAAGATCTATGGGGCTTGAAGATTTTGTAAAGTAACGAAAGGAGTTAAAGACCCTTTAAGAAATTTACTTCAGTACTGATTGATTGGAATGAACTTTGATTTGATTTATGATCAAATCAAATGATTTGATTATGAACTGACTACTAACAAATTAAAATTGGATATTTGAATTTCTTTTTTTAAATTGAAATAGATCTGACCTTTGGAAAAAGAGAAAAGCGATAATTAAGGACTTGGCACCTTTAAAAGCCAGACAAAGCGATCAACGAATAGCTACATAATTGCTTCAAAATGGCGATTGAATTTGTGATTAAGCAAAAGTGTGGATTGTAGAAATTTGCCCTCTGCATGAAAAAGAACCATTTTGACTCACTATTTATTTTGGATTACTTTGAAAATAACTATGGACTTTTGGATTTTGGAGATTCCTATTCTGTCTACAAATGGACTTGTAAAGAAAAGAAATACAATGGAACTAATAAAATTTAAATTAATTGGCATAGCAACAAAAGAACTGGCACAGGAACAAAAGTGAGAAAACTGATGGACTTTACAGGAAACAGATTCTAGAATAGAATTAAAATGATATACAGAGGTTTAAGTATGGAAGTACTGACTGAACTGAAATACTTATGGACAGATAGGGAAATGAAGAAATAAAATAGATAAAATTAAAAGGCAATGTTCAAATGTTTTAAATGTTAAAATGCCTAAATGTTTAAATGAGCTTTAAATAAAAACAGGAGGTGCTTATGTGGTAATAAAGATAGAAAATAAAAGAAGATAATTAAAATAGAAGTTTGAAGTTAAAATGTTAAAAGTGATATTTTTATAAAAGCATAAATTTGATGTAACGCGTTTTATTTTTAAATTGTTAACAAAGTTGAGAAGGATAATTATGATTAATTGATTATTGATGGTATAAGTTACACAGATTGAAGTAACAATTGAGATTGAATGTAACATATGTTGGAAATGATTAATATTAAGAAACAAATGGGGAAACACCCTGGAAGAGTATACTTGGAAATAATGGATTAATAGACAAATACATTGAAAAGGAAATACTTAAAATAAGATATGCTGGTTATCAGCTAAACAAAAGGTGGAGATGTGGAGGAAAATATGCTGGAAATCAGCCAAAATAAAAGATGCTGGAAATCAGCCAAGCAATTGTTGGGAGTACGGAGGAGTATATGCTGGACATCAGCCAAAATAAAGAATGTTCGAATGTTTTTTATGTTTATGTTTGGAAAAAATAAAAAATATTTCAAAAGAAAAGAAAAGAAAATGCTTCTCTGGGAGAAAAGGTACAAGATTTTTCTCTTTGGATAACTGCCTGGTGTTTTTCTCAATCATACACTAATTATCAGTCAGAAAAAAAACTGTTAAGAGGTTTTGATAAAATAAGACACAAAACATCAATGGGAATCATTTTCCATTGTCTACCTACCTACCTAATCTACCTTGCCCAGAATGGCTAGGAGAACTTGGCTGCTTTGGATATTTTATATCCTGCTCCATCAGAAAGCTCTAAATTTCATGCAATTTCTTGTCAGTTCTGTTGTTTTGACTAGTTGGGAAGTGATGATCTGAACAGTTTTTCAACCTATTCGGAGTGGGTGGCAGAACTTAATAGCCATGGAAAAATTAGATGTCTATCATTAGTCTTCTTTAGTTTCACAAAACTGGTGAAATTTGGTTATCTTAACTGATTAGCAAGTTGACATCCTGGGATTTACTTTTTTAAAAAAACGAGTTTTCCTAGAATCAGTAATGGTGTGTGATTTTCATAAAACAATACCATGTTTGCAGTTCCAATTTCCTCTAGTTTTATATGACCGATGATTTCAATTGGACTGGCTGACTGTCAATTGGCATTCCTGTCCATTTTCTAAAACAATCTTGTATGACTGTGGAATATGATTATTTTGGCTGATTGGGAAGCTGGAGTGAGAGGCTTGAAATCCAGCTTTTTCCTCTGGAAATGGGTTTCCATGGAAATTTTGTCCCTTATTGCATTAATGCAATGGCCCTTTGATTTTGTTAACATAGCTGGGAAGGTGGTGTTCTGGACCATTTTACCCTGTAGTTTAGATGGATTAAGGGGTTAGTAAACTGATTCTAAAAACGCTACTGTTATTAAATGTTTTCATTTATCTAGAATACACCGTGTTCTACCTGCATCATTATCATTGCAAACATGTCAATTATGGCCAGGTTTTCCCCAGCCTTCAGAGAATCCTATTCTTTAAGGCTTAACTGCGACTAAGCCCCACTGAATTTGAGTTGTTTATTATATCCATAGGCTTGTGCTGTACAGTAATCTGCTTTGTGACCGACGACATTAGACTCCCTGCATTAGGTGCAGGGAGCGAAACCTGGGGTGCATTTTTACCATTCTTTTCCGTAATCAACCCAGTCCTCGTTTCTTCGGAGGCAAACCCTGAGGAATCCAGCAGTTTTCCTAGATAAGCCAATACAGGATTGCAATTTCAGGCGGGCGCTTTCCTGCCAATGCTTCAGCCAGGAAGGTGGCACGAACGGTCCCAGGAAGGAGAGCGCCGATTAGAGCGAGCCTCCAGCTCCAGTTCCCTCTCGGCTCAAGCTGGGAAGTCGCCGAGCGAATGCCAATGGGCTGCTTCGTGAATGACCTGCGTTCCCTCCTCCTGTCTCCCCTGGCAGCGCCCGGGGCTGCGCCCCGCCTCTTACTTCTCGCTCTCGGTCAAGGTGCCTTGTGGGGCTCTCCTCCGCGTTGGCAATATCTTGCCTCCCCTGAGGCCGACGGAAAGGTGAGTGCCGCGCCGGCCGTCGAGCGGTAAGGCTGCCGAAGTTGAGACGGGGTGAGGGGTGGCGTCGTGGAAGCGGCCCTCAGGGTTGGGGTGCACCTGGCGGGAATGTAGCTTCCCGTTAGCGCGCGCCCAGCCAGCAGGCCAGCCTCGCCACCAGGCTGCGCCTTCAAAGCTCTTCGGTTTCCTTGTGCGCCGCCTAATCCGCTGCTTGTTTGCCCTGAAGGAAATCCCAGGAGGTAGAGCCAGGCTCCTGCTGGTGGGGGCAGGCAGACTCACTTGTTGGAAGCGATAAGCAGGAAGCTGGTTCATGGAGCAAAGGACATTTTGTGGAAGAATTGCCTGAGAGTGCCGGCATCTTTACCCGCTTAATTTCCAGAAGATTAGGGCTTGGATTCATGAGTTTCAGCCTAACCAAGCAGACTAGAGTCACAACACAAAAGAAAACTTGGTTTATTATTTCAGCTCTTGGCAGTCTTCAGGCAGTGTTGAAGAAACTGTGGATGGGGACGTTTTCTGAGTGTAAGTGGGAGTTAGTCTTGTTTTTAGAAGCCAACCTTCCTCCAAGTTCAAAGTGTTCTCTGCCCCTCCTTAAACAAGCAGAAAATGAGGACTGCCCCTATTGCAGATCCCTAACCTGCCATGGGTAATGTGAAGCCAGTTCTCTTATTGTGTGCAGATTTGCTAAGAGAAAGGATTGGTGAGTCAAGTTGGCATTGTTTCTCTCTCTCCTACCAGATGTCACCAGCCAGACCCATTACTCTTCTTAAGGTGGACTAGGGCTGAGTAGGAGGTAGGTTTTAATGGAGGGGGTAAACCAGCAGATCCTACTATGCTATACTGCCCCCCACCCATGACTGTCACTAGTTAGGCTGGTCCTTCTTTCAAAATCAAATCTCTGGGCCAGGCATTGTCCTGGATATCTTGTAAGTGAGAAGCCAGTTTGAAAGATCCAGATTTTTCTACTATCCAATCCAGAATGGGCATACAGCACAGTAAGGAGTGTGCTGCACCAGTTTGCAGTGGCTAATAGATCCCTTGCAGCCCCTGATATAGAATACTTTCTGCTTTTTAATGTTATGTCACAACCCATTTTAAAACCATTGTGATGGAAACTGGAACAGGCAGTCCACGACTTACAACCTAATAGACCCCCCCAAAGTTATGTACACCCAATACTTAAGGCCCAGTTTTGAAGTTCCGATGGCTGCCCCCCCCCCGGCAAGTAATGTAGTAGTCACATTTTGGATGATTAGCATCTGGCCCACATGTACAAACATTTACAGCATCCCATAGTCACATGACTGCGATTTATGAGGTTTTCCCAAAAACTGGCTGAAAACTGGTTTTCAGCAAAAATGGCTCAAAGCAAACAACGGGTTTGCTTAGTGACTGCAGTGGTCAGTTTACAATTGCAGCATTTGCTTAACAATTGCTGCAAAAAAAAAGGTCATAAAATCAGGTTGGTCACATGACAGTCTGTTTTACAACTATCACAACTTACTACCATAATTGGCAGACTCTATTACAGTCATAAATTGAATACTACCTGTATCATATTGAAATATAAAAAGTAAATGCTGCATTCCTTCAAATCAACCTCACTTCTTGAATATTTATTGGACATGTTCCGTGTATTTCCTTGGCAATAGTACAGGAGGTATTTGCCATTGCTGCTTTCCATGATGTTTTCCTTCCATTTTCCAATCAAGTCTGTGACTTGGGCTATACATCTGCAGACATACAATGGTTGTCTTCATTCATTTAAATATGAGTCCAAATCTTGAAGCTATTTTTCTTAAGACATGTTATATTATCAATTAACTGATAGTTAGCTAGAGATGATACAGATTGGTTGCATTTTTAGGATGCAAACTGGTATAAAGAGGGCCAAATGGAATAACAATCTCTTAATTCCCTACAAGGACACAAAAAAGACATTTTGATGATGCTGAAAAAATAGACTTAAAACTTAAAATTTGTGCCTGAAGTTACAGCTACATATGGCCAGGTGATCAGAATCATGAAACTTTTAGGAATGGCATGAGCGATTGGGGGGGGGGGGGTTAACATTTAAAAGGAT
>JANHZT010009020.1:92790-104782 GCA_032468215.1 Stegonotus admiraltiensis | reverse complement strand
AGAGAGAGAGAGAGAGAGAGAGAGAGAGAGGTTCGACCTAAACAAAGCAGCTGGAGGGAGCCGGGCTCTGTAGTGTGAGGAGCTCAGAGTGGAGCAGCTTCCTCCTCTGCCAAGTGAGATGCATCCCCCCTGAGTTTCTTTAGTCAGGAAACAAAAAAGGAGCCTGTGTCGAGGTGGTGGATAGAGGAGAGCCGTGGGCCGGCTGCCAACCCCAGGATGACGGGAGGAGCGACCCTAGAATACAGCAGCAGCTGCTCGGGCTTCCACAGCCATCTCCGGAAAAGTAGGCACGTAAGAGGCTGGATGGGGTTAACGGAACAAGGTCCCGGGTTACGTGGAATTATTCTGGGCCCTCCGAGGTAGGTCTATTACAATTGTCGGAGGCAGAGCCGTCTCAAAAACGGCTTTGTTCTGCTCTGATTGCTCTCACTTGTTTTCCTGGGGATCGCCTGGAGCCAGAAATGCACACAAGCTGGCTTGCTCTGGCCCTGGAAAAGACAAGGCAACCATCTGAAATCCCGTGAGCCTTGGCCAAGCTCTGGAGCTGCGGTTGCCTGGTGCTGGAGGCTTTCCACCGTTTCTGTTGTTCCTCAGCGATGGCATTCCTGAAAGTTAATCAGGTTGAAAATTGCTGTGGGTAATGTCTGGAAGCAACTAGAGTTCTGCAGGCTTGAACGTAGCTGGTAAGAGGCGTTCTCTTTGTATGTAGCTGAAACTGCTGGTGGGATCAATCCATCTCTCGGGTGTCACATCGTTCCCAGTTGGCTTTTCTTTGCCCCCTTTACTTCTCCGCCAAAGGTCAGCAGTAATGCAGGCTGTCGTGATCAGCAAGAGAGCGGAAACTGTGTGAAAAGTCAAAACGAGTCTTTACAAGATCTGATAGAGGTGCCTTCACAGAGGCCACAGTTTGGAAGTCAACTTTCAAGTTGCTCTTTAGTGACACGACTCTTTCTCGGAATGCAGATGCAGCCGGTGGTGGTTTCAAGCAGCCTTTAATGGAGTTAAATTATTTATGTCTGGCCCTGCATATGGGTGGTTTTCCCAAGTGAGAAGCTGTCTCTCTCAGTATTTCTGTTCCAAGACTTCCCTTAGAATCCTGTTGGAAGGCTGCCAGTTGTACAAGTGAATACATGCAGTTTCTGCTTTGCACGGGTAGAATTCTGCATGGCAAGAAGGAAAAGGAGGAGAATTCCTTTGCTTGGTCTTGGATTTCTTCCCCGTCTGATATTCATAATTTCTTGGGGTTTGGATGCCTATTTCTGGTTTCTGTACTAGACGTTCTGGAAGGGCAATGTGCCACAAGCTGCAGGCTAAGGTATGGTAGGCTAAATAGGTTGTATCATTTCAGACATCTGGCTGAATCCACAGTGCACAGATTTTATTAGTTACGTTTTCCAGCTATAATTTTCAACAAAATGAAATATTGGGACTTTCATGTAATATACAGGAGGCAAACTTCTGCTTTATTTCTGTTATTTTTATATGCTCCCGTATGAAAGTGATCCACCACATTAAAAGTAAAAATACAGCAAAACTAAAAAAATACATACATTCAATAAAACTAGCAATATTATTAATAGGATAATAATATATGTGATAACTAAGACACAACTCTAGAGTACATGGTAGCAAATTGCAGCTTGAAGGCTCTCTGGAAGAATTCCATGTCAGTTGCCTTCTACAATGATGCCAGTATAGCTGCCAACCTGATCTTTGAGGAAAGGCTTTTCCAAGTACCCCTAGCCTCCCATAACCCCTTCCCACCTAGGTTATGGTGAGCACCCCAGTCGAGAACAAGTGCCCAGGATGGGCATTTCTAATTGGATGAGAGCATCCTAAAGATACTTGGGAGCTAAGTTCATAAGACCTTGTAGGTTAAAAACTAGCACCTATTGAAAGTCAATATAACAGCTTAACACCTGAAATATGAGTATAATATGATTGCAGTAGTCCTACCTGCTACTATATAGGCTACTACTGCATTTTGTACCAATTCCAGTTTCTGAGTAGTCTTCAAAAGTAATCCCAGGTCAAGCACACTGTAGTAATCTTAGTAATGTTGAGGACGTGGGTTACTTTAACAAGAGTTTGGGCAGAAATTATTCGCACACTCATACCTACACAACCACACCCAAAGAAGCCTAGACAGGCATGGATCTAAGACACCAGAAGTGGAATTCATATTATGAACCCTAATTTGTATTAGTACTCCACCCATTGTAGTAAGCATTTGGTGGCACTGATAGAGCTTTGATGGGGCAGTGGTTAGAATCCAAAGCTTTCGCATACACCTTTCCTATTTTCTTAAAACGTGTGCTTGTGCTGAATTGATCAAATGTTGATAGCCTAGTCTGCTTTATTCAGCATTCAAATACCGAATGCAGGTAATATTTATGACAGAAGTACAATTGTGATATATAAGAAAAAACAACATCAGCTCATATTTCTTTGCAGTCTGTTGTTTTCTGTAATGAGTGTAAAGATATGATTGCCATTGGAGGTATTTACTTTTTAGTACTGACAGAATTGGTTGGCATAAAGATAGTTTACACTCCCTGTTTTTATTTGCCAGGTGTTCAGTATTCAGATCTGAAGCAGGAAAGGAATTCCAGATCCAGCAAGGGTGGATTTACTGTGCCTGCCAGCAGCTCCTTAAAGATGCTGGTTTTTTTCCTGAACTTAGACTGTAGCTGAATGGTAAACATATTTTCCAGGGACCATGTGTAAGTCTGGAAAAAAAGCATGTCTTCTTTAAAGAACATCTGGCAGATACAGTAAATACAACAACCACATCTGAAGCTCCTTTCCCGCTTTGGAGCTGAGCACTGCATGCCAGATTTTTGACCTGTTAACGAACTGCAACTCTTCAAATTCTGTCATCTGCCATTTTTCGGTATGACAATTTAATTTTGTGTATTGCAACATTCATTCCTTAAAAAGCATTATTCTATATTAAAAGCAAACCGGTCTTGGATCAAAGTAATTGTCGTGAGTTCTAAAGACCTATTTAACCAAGGCGGTTTAATTATTAATAGTAACCACATTAACTTGGTTTAAAATAAACCATGTATGCCGTCTCCTGATACATGCATGAAGATGGATTTGGGCTATATTTAATACAACAGTGCTCCTGAGTAGGCATTCTTCTGCAAATCTTAATTCCCTTAAGCCTTTTCAATATGGCAGAAATGTCTGTAGAATGCTGTAATTTCTCTTCCAACCTCTTGAACAACGGCAAAAAATAAATAAAATTGAAATTGCATGATGTTCAAGGAGTGTTAGTATGCACAGGTTCCTCCTCTTCTGACTCTAGGACATGTTTCTTGTTCTACTAGTACATAAAAGATGGGGCACGTCCATAATCCATTTTGTGGCTCTGCCCTTTCTCTAAAACTATTCCAGATAGGAAGAAGGTTGCTTCTGATCTCATTAGGAGGAATAAAGGCTTAGGGACAAGATGTGGCAAGCCAATCAGCCAGAATATTTCAGGGAGACAAATACTACTGTAAGCTATGTACTCTATAGAAGGTGGGGCAGCGAGAGGCTGCCGTTTTACAAAGCCATTCCTGATTCTGCAGCTGCTTATGCTTCTGCATTTATCTACCATAAAGGGGAAATCACTGCTGTTTTTTTTAAAGATTTCCTGCTCTAATACCAACTCTCGGCTCCTGAGGTTAAAAATCTCCATAATGACCTGTCGGAGAGCAGATTGTTAACAGCCAAAGTCAGAGAATCTTCGGGGGAATGAATGGGAAATAGTGCAGTTACTGCAATCATATGAATTAATTGCTAATATTATACCTTGTTCCTTCCTCCTGATCTATTTTACCAACCTGCATCCTTGTGCTTTGTGGAATTAAAAAATAAAATGAAAATACAGTAGCCATCTCTCTAAAAAACAGTATTGCTGTTATGTTCCCCTAAGTGTTCCCCATGTGTTACAATACAGACCATCAGTATCTCGTGGTTAGCTTGGAGCCGCAAAAGACAATAATGCTTCAAGAAAGCCACAGATGGAGGGGCAGCCATGGGTTCATAGGCGCACCTGAGAATGCCCTTTGCTGGCATTTGGCTGACTGCAGGGAAAATGCTATTTCATGTGCTAATTACGCCTTGTAAATATAATTGTCTTATACGTATCTTATGGAATGACTGACTTTCTCATTTACATCCTCCAGGGTACAGAGTCTTCTTGAAGATTTATTTATTTACTATATTTGTATGTCACTTATTCTCAAAGGTGTGATGGTCACTGAATCATTACAGGCTAAGAATCATTATATGCTAGTAAAAGGGAACCAACATCTATGTATTATTTGGCCTACAAATGCAGTTCTGCATACAGCTCTCACTGTTCTAATTTATATTGTTCTTACCTGACTGTTTACCTAATTTGGATTTTTTTTATAATGGATTCTTGTCTTTTATTATCACTTTTTAGTACATTTCTTATTTCTGGGACCGTTACATTATATTGTGGGCAGTAAACATGTAGAAAAACTTTTCTCTGTAGATAATTTAGGATTTTGGAAGAAACGACTTTCAGGTAATGTAAAATACCTGGATAACTAACATTGTCTCTTATTCAAGTCATTATGGCTCATACCGATGGAACCTGGGATGTGTATGTCAGCTACGTTGAGCAAGCTGTTGATTCTTGTCTTCCAGTTAAAGCTATCAGGATATAAGGGTATATTGTTCTTTAAAAAATGAGCATATTTGCTATGCTGGACCCGATTCTTAATTTGAATTACGCAAGATTGTCTCCGTCGTTTTCTAGGTTGCTTTTATTCTTCAGAATGAAGCCTGGTACATTTCTGGGTGGTTGTTTTTTAAAACCCTCTGATAATTGAGCTTCATTCTATTATGCAGTAATATTGTGTCCAATTGGATGGGGGAGCAGTTCTAGCCTTTGAGAAGTTGTACCTTGGGGAAATTTTGTCCTTGTCCTTTGGATCCTGTATTCGTTTTATGTATACCATGTAACTAGTGGGGGAGAAAATGGTATGCAGTCTAAGCTATACAGGACTGATAGACTATAGTAGAAAGCAAATTCTTTCCACAGAGAATGACTCATATTCATTCCCAGGCTGCTCTAATGAAAAAAAAAGCAAAGAGTAAATGAAGGGAAGCTTAGAAACCGTAGAGAGCAACTGCCCATTGTAATACACTTATTGGCTAAATTTATAAAAATCGTTTGACTTGATGTAAGAGTAGAGGCCTTAGTCCTATGAAAATAGTTTCATGTGGTTTGACTTTCAAATTTTTCTTTTAACCTGAAATTAAAGCAGGAATGGCTGATGATATTCAGTTACTCTCCCTGGGCATTTTACATCTGCATGTAAAACCCTTTCCCATATTTGTATGTTGTATACGATTTTAGAATACGCTTCCTAAATAATAGCAATGTAACATATGTTGTCCCTGCTTTTCCTTTCAGCCATTATGTTATCACCTGGGTACTTCTTGATCACTGGAGGCTTGAGAACATAGCTGAAGCTGCTACTTCACACCCTGAGGCTGAAGGAGCAGACAAGAGGCTTGAACCTTGAGGTGGTTGTTAACTCTAAGATGTCCTTGAGCGGTGGAGCTACCGGAGGGAAAGGAGTGGATGCAAACCCAGTTGAGACATATGACAGTGGGGATGAATGGGACATTGGAGTAGGGAATCTCATCATTGACCTGGACGCGGATTTGGAGAAGGACCAACAGAAATTGGAAATGTCAGGCTCCAAGGAGGTGGGTCTGCCAGCCCCTAATGCTGTGGCGACATTACCAGAGAACATCAAGTTTGTGACTCCTGTGCCAGGTCCACAGAACAAGGAAGGCAAATCCAAATCCAAGCGGAGTAAGAGTAGCAAGGACAACGGCAAGGCTGCCCCAGGACCCTCCCTGTTTACGCCAAGTGAAGGGACTACTGGCAAGAAGGAGGTTCAGGGGCGCTTGGGGGATGGTGTGAACTCTGGGGGTTTGGTGGCTACCATTGCCCCCAAAGGCTCTGAGAAATCAGCCAAGACTTCTCGCAGCGTGGCGAACTCCAAGAAGGAGAAGGAAGGTGGCTCTTCCAAGAGTAAGAAAGAAAGGAGTGAGGGTGTGGGTGCTCCAGCAGAGAAGGAGCCCACTGTACTCCAACCTCTTGCCTTGGCGGTCAGGGTTGGGCAATACGATGGTGGCCAAGGATCTGATCCTACTGCTGCTGCCGAGCAGCTTGGAGGTATAGCTATTGACACGGGATCTGCACTCAATCCTTTGGGAGTTAAATCGGAACTGGAAGACGGGGACAGCGAGTGCCGACAGCTCAAAAAAGTCAAATCGGAGAAGGTAAGACGCAGGTTGGTTTCGGGGGTTCCTTGGATGCTGTTTTTGCTTGAAATCAAGGGATTATTAATATCCACAGTGTTTTTCTTAATAACATGTGGAATATGCTGTCCCGTAGTTTACGTGACATGCTATTTTGCTATATGGTGTCACTTGTTCTGGAATCTTGATTGTTAAGTGGATGTCCAGAAGGCTGAATTTTGTAGTTTTTAATCTGCTGACGTGAATGGTTGTTTCTGAAAGGCAATTGATGGAATGATGAAGGTGTAGCTATTAATAGCTCTTTGTTGCTGCTAGACAACCTGGGAACTTCCTATTCTGTTCCTTATATTGTTTGTATGGAATGATTTTAGTGATACAGGCTTTATTCTGTAACTCGACCTATTTATCTAAAGGCACGTAACTGGAGAGGAAGAAAAGAGTCACGACAGGAGGTCCTTGGTTAACAACGGTAATTGGGACCAGAACGTCAGTCACCAAACAAAGCAGTATAACTTTGTTTTGGTGTCTTTGTTTGGTGCAGTGTCTTGTGAGCGCAGTGGCAATCCCAGCAAGTCCCTATTGCCGTCATTAAGCAAGGATCATGAATTGTTAAGCAAGGACCTCATTACAACCTTTGCCATTTTCCAACAATCAGTGGAAAAGACAGCAGGAAGCTGCAGGTCCCATGTAGCAGTCTGGCATGTTGGTAAGTGGCGGCTCTCAGGTGGGGAGGTTGTGTGGGTGGCTAGTGCAGCGTGAGTGGGGCTGGGGATGGTTGCTGCTGGGTGGGCAAGACTTACCATAGCGACTTGCAAGTTTCCCTGCCATCTTCCCATTAATTTTGTTTGTGGAAAGCCGATAGGAAAGGTTGCAAACTTTGATCCCATGGCTGTGGGACACTGCAGCCATTGACAGTGTCAAGGTCACAGATTTTAGTCATGTGACAACGGGGGTGCTGGACGGCTGGAACTTAGAGGACCAATCACGAGTTCCACTTGTTCAGCACCATCATAACTTCAAGCAGTTGCCGAACGAGTGGTCATTAACCGAGGACTAGCTATATTCCTAGGAAGAACAGAAGGAACGAACAGATAAAGCTGCTTGGTTGCATCAAAAGATTTTAAAAGCAGACCGTGTGTTTAGAAGCTTGTGTGAGCTGTATAACTTGATATATTATTTCTGCCACTGCATCTCCCAGCACATCTGTGAAGTGTCACCTGCCCGTACTGAATTATTTATAGCAACGTACTGTTTTTGAGGAGAAAAGAGCATCTTCATGGATTGTGCATAAGGCTTACTTGACCTTTCAGGTGCTAGTCTAGGAAACGCTTAAAGCTAATGGCTTTCAGAGAATCAGATCTGCAGCCCAGCTGATAGCTTATTACTTTCTTCTGCCTAGATTCTGGAAAAAGCAAAGCTTTATGTATGTATGGATTGCCCGGTTTTAGCTTTATTATTATTTTTATGTGGAAAATATTGATGTGGAGAAGCAGAGAAAAATGCACACAGCTACCTATGTATGTCATAAAGGAAACAAAAATCTACCACTTGGGTTTATAGTGAATCAAGAGAATTCAGACAGGATTTATGAATACTTGCTTCTCTACTATAGGGGTAGCCATTCCCAGCCTGCTGCCTTCCAGATGGCTGCTGAAGTGGGACTGAGCTCTTGCTTACACTGGAAAAAAAGGGGGGGGAAACGCCTATTCAGTATCATTTTCTCCAGAGTGCTGTCAAGGTTTATCACTTTCCTATCATGGTTTTTATGGCAAGAGCTATTTGAGAAAGAAAAAGAAAACGTACTCTGGTTTAAGTGCTGTGGAAGCCTTGTGACGGTTAATAGCTGAAATCTGCATTTTTGGGATGCTTATATAAGAAAGGAAGATTAGTATCTTTATATTTTAATTTCTTTCCCTTTCTATCAATGGGATGACCTAGAACAGTGATGGCGAACCTTTTTGCCATCGTGTGCCAAAAGTGGGGGAAGCGTGGGGGGTCGTGGGTGCCTGTGCCCACGTCCATAATTCAATGTGCCCCGCCCTCCCGCACATGCGCACGTGACCCCACACACACACACACACTTCCCCCTGCTTTTGGCACAGTGGGCCCAGTAGGCCTGTTTCCCTCCTCCCCAGGCTCCAGAGGCTTTCCAGGAGCCTGGGGAGAGCAAAAACAGTCTTCCCCATCCCCCCGGAGGCCTTCTGGAGGCCGGAAACAGTCAGTTTCCCGACTTCCAGTGGGACCAGAAGGCCTGAAAATCAGTTGGCCAGTGTGCACATGCGCGCTGGAGCTGAGCTAGGGCAACACTCGCGTGCCCACCAATATGGCTCTGCATGCCACCTGTGGCACCCGTGCCATAGGTTCGCCATCACGGACCTAGAATATACTTCGGTATGCAACTAAAATAGCCTATGTTGAAAGGATTGGCAGATATTTTTTAAAAAGGTGAATAGAGATGTTTGTTTGCTGTATGTTTATTGTCGTACTACTGAGCTAGTTTTACTTCTTTCCTATTGATTATGGGTAATGGTTTGTGTTTATCTTGAAGCTTGCTGTCATTATTTTCTGTACGGTATGAAGAAAAAAGACCGGCAGTGTTATGTCTTTTTTCAACCAACAGACGTGTACAGAAAAGTAGTGTGACAGTTCTGTAATATGTGGAATTTAGATTCCAGATTCTGAAACAAAATTGATTAGCCCTGTCAGATTGAGCATAAAGCTGGTTCTGCTTTTTATAGCAAAGAAAATGGCCTGTGGTAAACCTAATAGGAAAACATGCCTTATAAGAGAGTCTTGCCTGTTTTCTCCTATTATCTGCAGGCAGCACATCCAGTGGGAGCTGTATTCCAACTTACCTGGAGGGCAAGGATTTAAGAAAAAATGTTTAGCTTGAATTTGGCAGTAATGCATATCTTTATAAAATGTGAGTAGCGACAGAGTCCATTTCAAGGCATCTTAGCAGAATTCTAACCATTAGATTTTGCCCTGAATAGAGAATGAAATAGTTGGGGAAAGGTTTTCCAGGAAAGGCTTTGCATGCATCAGAAAAGACCCTACTCATCCTTGTAAATCTCTCCCCCCAGGCTGTTGTGTTAATTGGGAGATAGATGTTTGTATAAAGTATAATGCCAATATTTGTGTGTGTGGGGGGGTGTCTTTTTGTTTTGTGACAGGCTCTTTTGCCCATGACCTTGGAAAAGAAATAACTGGAAGATCAGGGGCCTGATGTCTGAGCGTAATGCCACTTCACTTCCTTCTGCCAGCTTCGAGATTGTGCGGCTGGCAGCTGGCAGTACTCTGGCTATGTACTGCTTGTGCTGATAATAACACAATAAATGGCAGTTTCTTGCTGTGGGGCAACAACTTCTGTAGTGCCTGTGAGAGTAGGAGGAACAACCTAGTGGACTGGCAGCTCCATCTGTTATCATTGTTCTCTGCTGTGACTGTCTGCTTGATTTAGGATAAATGGAGAACAAGGGATGACCAGTGGACAAAACAGCTTCCCTCCCCCCCCTTTGCTTCTGTTGCAGCTTTGTTTTAATTTAAGAGGGATGGGATGGGATGGAGAGAAAGCATGCTCCTCTGAGATATGGGATGCTCTCATGATGCTATTAGATGGAGGAAGATGGGATTTTAATAAGCTTCTTGTAGAGGTATGTATGGGCAGCTGGTCTTGAACATGTAGTGTTCTGAATGCATTCTTTGTCATTGTGAAGGATTAGGCAACTCAGTTACTCTTCTACTAAAAGTATAGTTGGGGAGAGGAACCAATTCCAATTTACAAATCAAAGCATTTCATACTGTCAGTATGAATTTATAGGCCCAGTTGAGATTATCATGACAGTCTTAAATTTGGGGCAGGGGGGGATCCTCCCTTCTTTGTGGCAGAAACAAAATGAAAATGTCTCGTGTCACTTTAGAATAAACAGTCGTACTTTGTTCCATAGGAGTGGGGAAATTTTTAGCTCATTCTAAAATTGGTTAATACAAGAATATGAAACCATCGTATTATTAGTAAAGTTCCTTCATTTGGAATGCACAGAATAAATCTTAACTTCTGAAACCTAAAGAGTTGCACACTTCAAAAATGTTCTTGTCTGAATCGTGAGATTGCTTTTATTTCAGATCAGTAAGAAAGCTTAGCCTTTCTTACTTAGGGGGCTATAAAGCAAAAGGCAGATTATGTGAAGCCTAATCGTTCAAGGAAACCAAAACCAAACACATACACACATACCCATGGAAACTGTAGCTTCCATTAACAATGTTTACAGTTGACACTAGAATCAAAGCTAATTTTCTTTGATTAAACAATTATTCCAGGAATATGCTAATAATCAGCACTGACCGTGAACTTTTCTAAGAATGTAGAGTCTCGCTGATTTTTTTTAAATGTACTAGTTAATAGGTAAAAGATAACAGGTAAGAGGTAAGAGTTATCTGTTCTGGAAGCAAAGATTTGAATCATAGCAAACATATTGAATTGCTAACAACGGACTTTTTTTTTTAAAGAAGCCTTATCAACAAATATTAATTTAGTTTTATTTGCATTTCAGCTGGCATAGAGTTAGCCTAATGGAAATAGAATTGGTTTTTTTTTTAAACAGCAAAACATGAAGGATCTTCAAGCAGATGGATTAGAAAGTAAAATACAGTAAATATTTAATACTGATTCAATCCAGTATATTATATTTATTTTCAGTCATCATGTTTACCTTCTCTCCTGCTGATGAAGATGGTAGTTTTGAAACTATTGCAGACCTGTTCCCTAATGATGGCTGCTAAGGGAGAATTGTATGTCTTTCCTTCCTTGTTAAGGTAAAGAGTCTAAAAACTGCTTCTTTCTGTATGAATTGGGGAAGCTTTAGGAATCTGATATTTTAAAATTGTACAGTTAATAAATCTGCATGTCACAGACAAACGTGGAAGGTCTTTCACTCATTGGGATATTTGCAAGGATCAAATCAAATTTTATTATGGTCATAGAACAGAATTGAAATTGAAAGGCGGCATGGAGAAGTATAGTGAATGTGGGAGATTGAACAGGTGGAGTCCAGAGGTGGGGTCAAATGCATCGTCAGTTTGGAATCCTTATGAGCCACAAGAGACTTAAGTCCAGGCCTCTATGAATTATGTTGACTCTTTTCTACCACCAATTTGCCTTGACTGTTAGTATATCAGAGTCTTGAGTATAGGTAGCATGTAATAAACTTTTAGTGCTTTGAACTCAACTCTTGTTCCTGGTTACTTGCACCTGACAGTGAATAATGTTGGTGAAAATGAAATTTAATTCATTTCTTTTTTCCCAAATATCCTGACTTTTTAAACTAATTCTTTTGTATTTTGCATTACAAAATACTTCCGGTGGGACCGGAAGTTGGCAAATGGGCCATTTTCAGCCTCTGAAGGGCCTCTGGAGGGTGGGGGGAGGCGGTTTTCGCCCTCCCCAGACACATAGAAAGGCTCTGGAGGCTGGGGAGAGCAAAAAATGGGCCTACAGTGCCATCACATGCTGGGAGCGTGGGGGGGGGGGGGTGTCACACATGCAGGGGCAGGGTGCATAGAATTATGGGTGTGGGCACACGCACGTGACCCCCCGCCCCCGCTTCTGGCACACGATGGCAAAAAGGTTAGCCATCACTGCTCTATACAGTCAGTAAAAACAAGACCAGGAGCTGACTGTGGCTCAGATCAT
>JANHZT010009020.1:78949-92690 GCA_032468215.1 Stegonotus admiraltiensis | reverse complement strand
TAAATGGACTCCAGAGGATGGTAGAGGACAGGAAGGCCTGGAGGAACGTTGTCCATGGGGTTGCGATGGGTCGGACATGACTTCGCAACTAACAACAACAACAGGACCTCTCTTGCTACATTTGTTAAGTGAATCACTGGAGTTGTTAAGTCAGTAATACAGTTTTTAAGTGAATTGTTTATTATCATGTGATTTATATACTGTACATAAAATACGTTATATATTTTGTAGGCAGCCAAAGACAACTCTTCACCCAATGCAGCCCAAGCAAGGCCAAAAGGTTGGACACACACACTGTGTAACTTGAGAGATGAAAGATTACATATTTAAAGTCAAATAAATACTTCTAATGGATGGTGTGGTGTACAATCCTGGGAACCTAAATTCAAAACAAATCCTTTTATTATGCTGAAACTACTATGATTAGATAAGCTTCTATCTGTTCTTTTCCTTAAATTCCTAGAGCTTCAACTGGTTATTTACTTACAGTGGATTTATTACCTTTAAGTATTTCTTTAAGCAAAATAGTTATGCCTGAGCTTGAAGATTATCTGGTAGCATGTCCTTTTAATCTTAAAAGGAATTATGTTGTACTTGGCATTTTTGTTCACCTACTGAGCCCTTCCCAAGGACCTGAGGTAGGCAGATGTTTATAATAATAATAACATGGCATTGACAGAATCACCATCAGTTAATTGCAAAAGGCAGCTTTACTTGGAACAGCTTATATCCTGTGATGATACCTTTAACACCATCCCAGGTCCTTGAGAAGGATTCGATAAATGGACAAAAATACCATGTCCAGTCCAAGCAGCTGTCTGTAACGAACAGTAATAATAATCCGTGCTTCAGTCTGGAAGGAGGAGGGATGATTTTTAAAGCTTGTGCCTTCTGAATCCCCTTCCTCTCATTTTATCCATACTTTGAAATGTTAAAATTTCTAAGTATTCTTCAGTGGCTTGGATACAAGAAGCAATTAGGGAATGCAGCACGGCTGTGAGAGGAGTAACATAACAACACTAGAAATAACTGAGGAGAGCTGACATTTGGAGGGGTTCTCACACATTTATCGCTGGAGGGATATGGTGTTTATGGGATTGTTGGAAAAATAATGGGCAAAGCCCTCGCCATAAGCACCTCCATGTGAAAAAATAAAAAAAGCCCAGCTAAGTACAGCCACAAGCTTTCGATCCCCTTTTCTCCTGGAGATGTGACAAAAAGGGCAGCAGCTCTGTCAGAGACAATTTCCCAAGCCATCAATTTCCTTCCTTCTAGCCAGGCAACTGCTCCTGATGACAAGGGCTGAAGGCCGGCGAGCTAGAGTAGAGGCATGCTTATCATGCTATGGTTTCCCGCTAAGTGGTGCCAGTCAGTTGCTGCAATTCTAAAAATGCCAGCAGCAGTAAATATACCCATTCCTACTAAAAACAGTTTGTAGCCAAGCAGATAATACACTCAAGTCTTGACTGCTGGTGGTATTCACGCTTACTTTTTCCCCTTCCACCTGCCGGTCCAAAAGGCTGTTCGTGGCTAGAATTCCCAATGCGCCTGATACATTTTGAGGCCAGTAGTTTTTGCAAAGAGGCCAGGAATGATCTGTGGTGGTGTTACGGCAGTTGCACTCATTTTTATTTTCCATTCTAGGGGTAGAGACACCACCTATTAACTGTTGCATTCAATTTTCCACTTATGTGCTGTGGTGTGTTACCTGCTTTGCTTTCTGACCTAAATATTTCTGGAATGCACCAGAAGGTGTTCCTCTCTTATTGGAGCTTCCAGTTGCTGCTCAAGTTTTGTTCCTTTTGCTGTACTCCCTGAGCAATGCATGAATAAGCTGCTGACTGGGCTGCCTTTGGAAGACTTGCAAATTAAGATTTATTTCCTTACCTCCCCCCACACCCCTGTTTTAGAAACCAGAGCAAAATCTGGTGCCTTGGCTTCTATATTGGTACCCAGTATGTGTATAGAGACATGTACCATTAACCATGAGATGCCATAGGTTTGAGATGAGTTGCTTTTTTTTCTGGAGGCTTATTATAATTGAGAAGTACACTGTTCTTGTTCAACCTTGTGAGCTGAAGAAATGCATTCAGTGAGAATTAACACACACACGCACACATTAATGATTTGTTTCATTTTTATTCTGCTTTCCTTATGAGACATACCTGCTTATAAGCTCGCTACTTCAATCCACCTGAGATCGCCATTTCATCAAATCAAATCCTTATGATCCTAGATAAACATTGCCACCATTTCTTTTTCACAGCATTCCAGCATTTTCTGAGTTGTGGAAGTGCCTACGAGCTGTGCAGTGGGTTGTTGCTTTGTTACCTTGTGCCTTGTGCATTTTCTGAATTGTGAAAGTGCCTACGAGCTATGCAGTGGGTTGTTGCCTTGTACTTCGCATCTGCAGTGCCACTGTTAGCCTCTAGCAAAAGAATAATGATCTGAAGAATTCTTTCCAATGGTTTTGTTTTGCCTTCAGTTTCCTTGTTGACTGTTCAAACATCACTCAACCTATGAGAGAATTATTTTTGCTTATGCAATAACATTAGCCAAACACATTATACCTTATTCTATTTTTTATCTCCATTAGGCCAAACAAGAAAGTCAGTGGTGCCTCTAAGATTACCACTGTTCTCATAGAAAAAAAACCTAAAACATTTGGCATCTTTGTAATTAATTAATTATTCTCTAAAACACATTCAGGCAGTGGTTACTACGGATGCTGAAACATCAAACATGGTAAACTACAGTAGCTCACACAGCACACTAAACAAAAAAAAAGCATTATGGCTTATTGTGATTACTTGGTTCATAGAGTACATTAAGCTATTAAAACGGTTGTTTATGGTTTAATGTGAAGATAACATATTAATTGTCAAGGAAAGGTTTAATGTAGCATGGTCAAAAAAGTACTTGTTCAAAATAAGGTTTCCTAAAGCATATCTAATATATTTTTATGCTTCTCTTTTTAAAACAAAACACCCTCCATGTTGTAATAGAGCATCTGATAATTTAAAAATATGTATATTCTCCCTGCTGTAGTTGGTACTAAATATGCCCCACTGCTAACAGGTCTCAGTCTTAAACTTAATAGTAGGGTCTTCATTTCTTTAGCTGTCTCCTGCAAATGTGACATATGTTGGGTTTTTGAGATAGAAGAACAGCCCTTGGGCCTCATATTAGTCCTGGTGTGCCAATTGTGTCTTAAGAAATAAGTAATCAGGTACCGCACATTGTCGCTTCCCTGGGAGATGGAAAGTTGCGTGCTAAGTCAAACTCCCCTGTGCATTCAGGACACAACCCAGAATGCTGAGGTGAGATAAAAGATTGAAGAAAAAAATGGATTATTTGAGTGCTTTCCAACGGAACTCTGAAACCTTGCTTAGTTTCTTCATTCTATTATTTAAGTTGGGATGTATTTAGTGACAGCTTGAAACTTCGTTATCTTTCCACAAAATAACATTTTCGATCTTTTTCCTTTTTGGTGTTTTGCAGATTTGTTAGTACAGTTTGGAACCCATCTGCATCTTGTATTCGTAAGCCCCTAAAGGTATTACATAGTTGATTTAAAGCCTCTGGACACTCCTAGCAGGCATTAAGGCAGATGGCGTTTGTTCTGCTTTTCAGGTCCGCTTGCCAGAAGAGGTAATTTTGAAGGATTTGATATGTCAGTAAATGGAAGGGGAAAACTGGTGCCTTTGCCCGTGCCTGGGAAATGGGCCAGCCCTGAGTTGGCAGTGAAAGCAGCAAATTCATAGAAACTAACGGCCGCAGCTGAAAAGCTCTGGCAAGCCATTGGGTTCCTGAGCAGGGGAATAATAGTAAGAACATAATACAGACAACTACACCTAAGGAAATAGAGGTTTTCCTGTTATTAATAGGGAACCTTTGATTCTGTGTTCCATGATGGAGCCTCCATCCATTGCAATACCCTAACAGAATATTGGCCATAAAGCTCTGGGTCTACTGGAGGTGGATGCAGTTTTGCTTTTTTAAAGAAAGAAATGTTAAATGTAAAAATAACAATTTTAATCATGTACTTTCTACCTTATCACTCTTTATTGAAATCTTTGGTTGAATGCTGCAAGTATTAACATACAAAAGCAGGTTTTCCATTTGCAGCTCCAGAACCTGAAAGCTGCTCAGAGAGCTGAATTACTTTGGGCTCATTCTCTATGGTGTATGCTAAATGTGGATTTGTCTGAAACAGGATTTAAACATTAGTTTCATCTAAAAAATGGTGAAATTAGGTTCTGTCAATCTCTGTCCAGCAGATAATACTTCCTAAACACAACACCCAGATACCTAAGTGTACTCCCAGTGTGCCAGTGGTTCTGCGAATTGATGTCACTTTGTGTCATGCCAGTCTGAAAGGTTTTGCAATGCAGAGACATTCTTGGCATTCCTGCCTCAAGTAGCAATTGCTGAATGAATCTTATATTGAGTAGCTTAATACATCCACAGTCTTCTCGATTCTTTCTAAGCCATTTAGAAGGTTAAGGTAAGCCAGGGAAACATAAACAAAGAGGAATTGTGCGTCCACAAAACTGACATTCAATAAATAAATAATTTGTGCATTTTTTTGTATTCTTCTGATGTTTCCTCTATTTTTATTACAAGCAGCGTGCTTGGTGGAGTTTCAAGACTTAGAATCAGGATTCATCTTGGATGTTATAAAGCATCATTTCCCTCAAATATACATGCTGTCAAGGGTTTCTGTGAATACTAATCTACAGTTGAAGAACATTACATTGGATAAGGCAGTTTTAGAAGCATATATTCACCTTAACACATACTCCTGAAGTGGTGTAGGGTTTCCTGCCTAGGCAGGGGGTTGGATTAGAAGACCTCTAAGGCCCCTTCCAACTCTGTTATTCTATTCTATTCTCCTAATAGGCTGCGGAATGGTCCAGGAATGGGTTGATACAGGCTGATCTGCCTGGAGACTGAGTCATAATCTTTTGGCCACGCCTCCATGTCTCTCCGTCAGGCCCCAGTTTTTCGACTCAGTCATCTGAGAGAGACATATTTGGCAGTTGCTCTTCAAATCAATCCATTCCTGGACCATTTCAACTATTCAGGTTTCTTTAATTGTTCATTACAAGATTTGCATGCTGGCCAGATCAGCCTTGGCTGGTTATGCTGCCGCTGCCCTTGGGGGGGACCATTAGGCCTTCTGGCCTTGGCCAGACACAGGCCATCGTCTACAGCACCCCCACCCCCCAGCAAGGCTTACAACTTACCACCACTGCTGCTCTCCTGAGCCACGCAGTGAAGACATCGGCTAAGAGGCAGTCCTTTTAAAAGCACCACCACCACCACCATTCTTCCAAACCTCGCAGTGAGGTTTTACAGCTGGGAGGCAGCGGCACCACTGCCGCTCTCCCAAGCTGCATGGCAAAGCTACAGGGCTGGGAAGCAGCTCGTAGTGCCGCTTCGTCCATAACCACCGCTGGCACTGCTCTCCCGAACCACGCGGCACGGCTCCTCAACTGGGGGACGGCTCTTAAAGTGTTGCTGCCACTCACTGCAGCCACGTGGTAAAGACGATTGGCCACTAAGGCCCTTCATCGGCCTCCAATACCGCTGACGCTCTCCTGGGCCACACGGCCTTTCTGCTCCCTGTGGGAGCATCGCATAGCCGCTGCCGCCATGGCAGCCATCTTTACATCTGCAGCTGCATGAGGTCAGCCTACTACTGAGGCGCACCGGATCAGCCTCAGGCTGCACCTTTTGGCAAGTATTGCCATCGGAAAGAGGGGGGGGGCTAGGAGCTGGCACCACCCAGGTTCGCCCTGGGTTAGCCACCCTGTGACAGATTAAAGGTCTGTCTTGAGTGAGCTGGTCAAACTGGTCTCCTGATGTGACCGCCACCATTTTTTGTCTCCACGGGCACTCCAGCCTATTGATCCATTCAAAATAGTCCCTAGGCCTCAGGCAGACTTCCTGAGCAGGACCACAGTGGACAACACCAAATGCCGTTTACACCCTGATCTTTTCCTGGACATCTGCTCCCGTTTTGGCCATCCGCTTGTGGACTTGTTTGCCTCTCGCCTGAACACGCACCTTCCTCACTACATCATAAGGTTTCCAACCCAAGGGGTGGAGAGGACCAATGCGCTTCGCTGCAACTGGCCTCCCAGCCTGCTCTATGCCTTCCCTCCCCTACCCCTGATCCCAGGGGTGATCCGCAAGATCATCTCGGAGGGGGCGGAGGTGATTCTAGTGGCCCCTCTTTGGCCCTGGAGACCGTGGTTCATGGATCTCATCGCTCTGTCCATTTCACGACCTTGGAGGATTCCCCCACAGAGGATCTCTCTCAGCCAGGGGGTCCTGCTCCATCTGGAGCCTCAGTGGCTCCAACTGACCACCTGGCACTTTAAGGAGTCCTCCTAAGGTGGGATGACTTCTCTGAGCGGGTCATCCGGACCATTCAAAAAGACAGGAAGCAGTCCACCATCTGGATCTACAACTCCACCTGGCAGGTATTCTCTAACTGGTGCGCTGCGTGCTGCATTAACCCTGTCCCAACTTCTGTTCCACAGGTGCTGGAGTTTCTTCAGGATGGCCTCGACAAAGGACTGGCTCACAACACCATCAGACAGCATGTGGCCGCCCTCTCCACCATCCTGTCGAGCTCGGACAGGGAGCCCCTTGCTCATCACCCCGTCATCTGCAGGTTCCTCTGGGGTGCCAGTAATCTGTAACCCCCGGTTGTACACCGCTTTCCCACTTGGGATTTGCCCAAGGTCCTGCGGGCATTGACGGAGCCTCCCTTGTAACCTCTGAGAATGGCGAGCCTCCGCCATCTCACCCTTAAGGTGGTCTTCCTGGTGGCTATTACATCCACACAGCGCATATCCGAACTGGCAGCTCTCTCAGTAAGGGCTGACCAGTGCATATTCCATCCAGATAAGGTAACATTGCGGCTTGACCCCTCCTTCATTCCCAAGGTTAACTCCTGGTTTCACTATGCCCAGGAGGTCATCTTGCCTAACTTCTGTCCTCGGTCTTCCCATACCTTGGAAAAGAAATGGCATACCTTGAATGTGCAGCGAGCCTTCAATGTGTACATTACACGTACTGGGCCCTCCAGGAAGTCCGAAGATCTCTTTGTCTCATTCCAGCTGACGTCGATTCGCACCAAGGTGTCCTCTTTGACTGTAGGTCACTGGATCAGGGCGTGCATTGCCCGTGCATATGAGATGCGTGCAATGCCACCACCTAAGCACATTACTGTGCATTCTACTAATAGTGCAGCGCTGCCTGGGCCACGCAAGCCTCCCTTGAGGAGATTTGCAGGGCGGCTACCTAGACCTTTCCTTCGCCTTTCATCAGGCATTATAAACTGGAAGTCTTCGCCTCTGCGGAGGCACCCTTTGGGAGGAGGGTCCTGCAGCAGGTACACTTAGCCTTGGGTGCTCCAGGCCCATCGGCTTCCCGCCCTTAAGACAGCCAGGCTTTAGTATGTCCCAGTCCTGGACCATTCTGTAACCTATTAGGAGAAGGAGTGTTGGTCCTACCTAAACGCCGGTTCTCTTCGGCTACGGAATGGTCCAGCCCCACCCTTCATCGCGTGGGTCTGGAGTCTGGGCTTTACTAATGCTCTGACTTAGACTCTCTTTCAGGTATTTCATCGCCGAAAACGGGCCTGGCAGAGAGACGTGGGGGCGTGGCCAAAAGATTATGACTCTCTAGGCAGATCAGACTGTATCAACCCATTCCTGGACCATTCTGCAGCCAAAGAGAACTGGCGTTTAGGTACGACCAACACCTGTTCTGTTCTGTTCTGTTCTGTTCTTCTATTCCATTCTATTCCTTATGCTGCATATGCAAAAGTTTCAGTAGAAAGCGTAAATTACCGGTAAATTGTGACAATAAAATAGAAAAACTAAAATAATTTTCTTATGTTGTACACTTCTACAGACATGCATATTTTTGTACACTTCTAATGACATGCATATTTCATAGAAGACACTTATTGTATGAATCTGATTTACCACATTTTACTTGGAAGTAAATTCTATTAATTGTACTGAATACATATCCTGAATAGTGCAGTCATATGGGTACGGTTTTAAGTGCATATCTTATCTTTAGTATTTTCACTGAATTTTATTGTAGGATACTCTGAGGATGTGGATTACTGTTCAAACTACGTACCGTGTTTCCCTGAAAATAAGACCGTGTCTTATATTTTTTTGAACCCTGAAATAAGTTCTTGGCCTTATTGCCATGCACTCAAAAGCCTGATTGGGCTTATTATCAGGGGATGTCTTATTTTGGGGGAAACAGGGTGTAAGTATCTTTTATTTCCATGTGATTTATTCATCTCGATTAATAATCTTCTAGTAGTTAAAGAATTTGAAATGGAATGAATGTTTTCCTAAACTGTTTTCCTTTCTACTGACTGAAGTGCTGTGAAGGATTGCAGACAATGTTGTGCAGTGTGATGTTGTGAACATGCCAATAAATGCTAATCTCCCTAATTGTAAAAATGTCTTGATATGCATATACCTGGCTGTAATATGACTTACATATTACCTGGCCGTAATATGACTTTTATATCTTACTAAACAAAGTTTAGTAAGATACATAATTATGGTGTATTATTGTGTATAAACCACACGACTCTGGCTTGTTCAATAGATTGTTTAAAATCTTGGCTTGATGTTGTAAACGCAGTCTCAGATCTCAATCATCTGCTTAATCCTTTGATATCTCCAACCTATTCAAATTGCCTGTCTTTCTCCTGTCATCCTATTTATTCTACCCCATTCATTTATCATGGTGGCCTACAAAGACTTGTTACTATTTTAATACCGATCATTTGTTAAAACACTATTCTTTTTCGATCCTTAGTCTAGCTTGGAAATCACCTAATTCTTCTGAGAAATACTAGAGCTTTATTGTTAGTCAATTTTTAAACTTTTTTCAACAACGGTAGATCAAAATTCTTAAAAACTGCATGATGCATTCAGAATTCTGGAGTCGACTGGATATGTTATCAAATACGGTTGGCATGTAAGTGAGAGGATAGTGGATTCCTCAGATTGAAAAAGAATTCCATTTTGCTTTATATCTCTCCTTTAATGGCAAAATCTGAATATCCTGTGGATATGAATGAGAGCAACAACTTGCTATAACTGTGAACCACATGCTTAGTTTCTGCTGTTCTTTGTTCATGGAATCATCCCTTCACATCTGTTGAACAGATGGAAGCTACTGTACTCTCTTTTCTTTTTCCTTTTCTGTGTGCTTTGGAATGAACTCCCTGCCATTTAGAAGTAGAGTTCTTTTTCACAGGTAGGTTAAAAAGAATTCTAGCATCATGTAGATTTTTGTATCTCTAGTGAAACATGATAGATCAAGGAAGCTCTCTTCACAATTGCAAAATACAAGCTTCTGTCTTGTCCAAATCACTGTACTTAGGAGCAGCAACTCCTTCATTAGAAAAACATGGTTTGTTCCTTGGTATAAAATCATGGAAAAAGCCTATTAACATTCTTTCCGAGCACTGGCTGTGCTAAAGTTCTCTGTGTTCTAATTCTAAAAATGCTTTTTACAGCCAGAGTGCGGCATCTTTCCAAATGTCCATGTGCTTGGATCCTTGCTGAACACGTCCATCAAAGAATTCTGGGAAGTAGCTCGCAAGGAGCAAGTAAGGACCTATTGATGGAGGAAAGAGATGTGCAGACTGATAATACACTGTGCAGACTGTTAGTGCTTAATCTAAACCACACCCAGATTCAACGATCAGGTTGCAAATATTACCCACCCAACCTCTGTGAACTAATAGAATGATGAACGGGCAAGTTACTCAATGTCTTAAAGTTTGGGGATGTTTGATTTTATGTTATTTGCTTTGTTCTGGTTTTCCTTGCTAAATAAACTGTACAACTATCTGACAATGTACCATTGAGAGATAACTGTTGGTAATGTGTTCCAGTCTATAGAATAACTCTGTTATCCTAAACCTGGTGGCTTTGTTTCTGTTGGCTAAAAACTAGAATAGGTGGTAAGTCTCTTAGCTATATTTGTGTGACTGATTTATCCAATTAAATCAGATATTGTAAAGAGTGTCTTGGTTGGAGTTGGAATTGTTGGTGTCCATAAAAATCGCATCTTTTATAAGTGCTCTGAATTCATATTTAATTAATGCTGTGTGTAAGTGGTTACCCTGATTCCTGGTAAAAGGAATTCTATCAATAATGTCTTAACTCCTAGCAATCATCTTGTGGTATTGCTAATGAAACAATAATGTGTAACTACATTTTTTGTTTTTGTTTTTTTGCCATTGAATCCATTGCCATTGATTTGCAAAGAGAAAAAAAACAAGGAACTGAAACTATTCAAAAAGTTTTTGTTTAGTCAAATTGTGGCCAGAATTATGTATGCTTACTATCCAAGCACTTTTTGGGTAATTGATTGCCTGACCTTGGCATTTTTATAGCACTGTTTATTGTTTACATTTACAGATTGCTGTTTCATTCTTGGCAGTAAATTTTTCAAATGATATTCTGTTTAGGCAGAACAAGAATGGCATGTCATATATTTGGTTTCAATAAAATTGGAACAGGCCTGATTTTCTGATAGTCTGTACCAAACTGCAGATAATTATATTTTTGTTTCTTCCTTTTGCTAAATGTATTTTGTCTTGCTGCTTTTCTGAGGAGCCAGAGAAGATTATAAAGCTAGAATTTGATGGTGTTGATTGTTCATTCTGAGAATAGAAGAATTGGAAAGGTTAAATGGAATCAATCAGCTACAGGGGTGCAAGGGCTGGGACAGGTGGGCCCTGACAAACTACTTACAAATTTCTGATCATTTCCAGACTGGGCAAGTGAAATGGAAAAACAAAGCATATAGATGGATTATGCCATTTTGTATCTTGTTATATAATGGTTGTGTTGGATAAATTCCAAGGTCCAATATTGATGGAGTAAATGGTTTAGATAATGTAGGGATTCAATGTATTCAAAAAGTTCTCGTAGCAAGAAGGCAAAAAAAAAAAATCACATTTGCTCATTCACAGCAGAATAATAACAGAATGTTGTGATTTTTCATATCCTTCCTTCCTTGCATCTTTTAATCAAATCCAATAACTCATGCATTTGGCAAATCTTGATCTTTAAAAAAGACAACATTCCTTTAGTACGTTTTTGTACAAGGTCCAGGACAATCCTGTCTTCCCTCCGTCTCTTAATTTCTCAAGAATTCTAAAGCCTAGCTCCAGCTTTGGGACAAAAGGCAACTGCCAGCACTAAATTGGCAAGCCCATTTTATTGTGCTGTTCTGAAATACAGTAGTAGGCGGTGTTTGTTTGGTAGGGTTGGTTAGGAGCAAGACTGTGACAAATGTACATACCAGCCCTCTACAAGTGGTATAGTATGCAGCTAACCAGGAAGAATTAGAGCATGGAAAAATTACAACAGGTGCAATAGATGCTTTTAACATAGTAAATCAGGAAGCAGCAATAGCAGAAGCTATTAAACCATACAGGAAAGAGTGAACTGCAGTTACAGTGAGTCAAGCAGTGGGTGATAATTGCAAATATTCCTGTGTTTGACATTCTTTCTCCTGACTATAATTTTCCTAGTGGGATCTGAGTGGCATTAGCTATTTAGAGTTCCGTAGCTGCAGAAATAAGCCGTGGTCCAGCTTCAAACCACTTAGGCTCCAGACAGAATTTCCATACATTCCTTAAGCAGTAAATAAAAAGTGCATGAAATTATCAGGTGAACCCTCTTATAGTTGCACTCCCTTCTATATTTGGGATTATTATAGTTTATTGTAATAAATGTACCTTTACCTGCTATCCCTAAAAGGTTTTTTCCCCCCCAGTGCCGTTGTAACTTCAAACAGTCACTAAATGAATGGTTGTAAGTCAAGGGTTACTTGTATGCCGTTATTCAGTAGATAGTTAGGCAACAACTTGTTTTATGTAAGAGGCTTAAAATTGCTGGCTGCTCTATGAAAATGTACATGAATTTGCTGATATACCATGTTCTGTTCTACTTATATTGACATTTTTTGAAAGAATAAAAATAGCGGTGAAGTGAAGAAGCAAATTAGGCACCTTCTTGCATAATGACAAGGTAGAATGTCATAAAGAAGAGAATTTTGAGGCGAGGATGCCATGTTGCAGTGGATCTCATGAAATGGCTGAATGGAACCTGATTGACCGTAGATTGCAGACAGCAGAAGGAAAGTGTGTTTCGTCATTCGTCTCATAATTAATTCTACTGAATTCCATACTGTGAGAAATGATAGTAGCTGCTAGTTTTAATGACTTTAATAAAGAACCAGTCCAAATGAGAGAAGATAAAACCTATTGGGGTGAGCGCTAACCTGTAGCCGGGTGGGAAACCAGCCTCCTCGTTTAGAATCCAACAATTGTGGGAAACGAGATATTGGACAAGATAGGCTGTTGATCTGATTTAACAGAGCTGCTTTTGCAGTGCTGCATAAAATGTAGACCATCTCACCTCATCTCCGGTTCTTCTATATACGTAGTCCTGAAATTTGTTTTCTCCTTTTCCTTTGTCCTGAATTTATCTCTTGATATCATGGTCTATATTTTGTTTTTCTCACCTGTTTGTAGCAAACGTCAATCATTCAATCCTTCCTGGCATTCAGTTTAGATGATTACAAAAAAACCATGCACATTTCAGGGTGGTGATTTTTTACCTTTTAGTTGCTAGTGAGTGTTTCTGTCCTTTCCATACCAAAAGGGGATTGTCATTAATACGGAGAGATGGTGATTCATGTGGGAAGGGTTGCACAGTTGAACATTTGAAATGGCTTCCATTCTTACGGAGAGTGAAAATTGGTTAATGTGTAGAAAGGCTCCTGCTTCTCAGAAAGCTATAATTTGCTGTGATCCATGTAACTCCCTGTTTGCATTGCAAGCAAATAAGAAGTGCAAACATTACATTCAGAATTTGTGGGTGGCAAAGTCAGACACTGCAAACAAGTGATAGGAAAACTATCTGCAGTGAATTGCAATCAGACCATCTTTCTTCTGGGAGCCCCAAAGCTCTTTGTGATCCTATGGAAAAGCAACTCTATTTTTATTGGTTTTGGACACACTGTGACTGAACAACTCACATGAGGTTTTTGTGCTTGGTTGTTCTTTACTGTTAGTGGAGTTGCGCTATTAGTTTGTGAAATGATTATTCAACCATATTATATAAAGTGTTGGATGAGCAGACCTGCTGTAAATGATTGAGTCGGTGCTTTGCCTATGTTGAAGCTGCAAATAATATGCCTCTCCAAATAGGGTTTTATTTTTCTTTTATTTTTGTTAAACAAACCCTCCAGAATCAAAGAAAAACTGATTCTCCATTGTGGTGGAGATAGCATCCAGGAATGGGTAGACCTCGTCTGCTAGCCGATTGGACTGGGTCTGTCAAAGCTGTGAGGACACACCTCCTTCACCAACAGTCCCCAGCTTTTGACTCAGTCGTAGCTAAAGACAGATGTGTTTTTGCTTAGGTCTACAAATTCCTGGATTCTTATCTTCATTGACTTGACAGAAGCTTACCTGCATGTTCCTATTTTACCGGAACACAGACAGCATCTCCGTTTTTCTTATGGAGGATGACTTTATCAGTATAGGGCCTTGCCATTTATTTATTTATTTCAATTCAATTTCAATTTCAATTTATTCAATTTATATACCGCCCTTCTCCAATTGGACTCAGGGCGGTGAACAGCCAAATAAATACATATA
>JANHZT010009020.1:62353-72591 GCA_032468215.1 Stegonotus admiraltiensis | reverse complement strand
ACTTGAGACTTTCAAGAAAAGATTGGACTGCTATTTGTCAGAAATGGTATAGGGTCTCCTGCTTGAGCAGGGGTGGGTGGGTTGGACTAGATGACCTATAAAGCAGAGGTGGGTTGCTCCCGGTTCATACCAGTTCACAAGAACCGGTAGTAAAAACTTTTAGTAGTTTGGAGAACCGGTAATAAGATTGGCTGGCCACGCCCACAAACCAGTCCCCGGCCCAGTTGCCGCTCACTTACCCCGCCCACCTCATCAGAGGCTCTTTTTTTTTACTTTTAAAAGCATTTTTTCTACAACCTCTGGCTGAACAAATGCTTTTAAAAGTTAAAAAAAAAAGCCTCTGATGATCGCATGGCTCAGCTGGGATCGTCAGAGGCTTCTGAAAGCATTTTTTTCTGCAACCTTTTCAGAGATTGTAGAAAAAATCCTTTTAAGAGCCTCTGATGATCCAAGCTGAGTTGCCTGATCAGCAGAAGCTTGAAGAGGTTGCAGAAAAAATTGTTCTTAGAAGCTTCTGACAATCAGGCAAATCTGCTAGGATCGCCAGAGGCTTTTAAAAGAAAAAAAGCCTCTGCCGATCAGGCAACTCAGCTTGGATAATCAGAGATATTTAAAAGAAAAAAAGCCTCTGCCGATTAGGCAACTCAGCTTGGATCATCAGAGGCTTTCAAAGGGATTTTTTGAAGAGGTTGTAGGGGGAACAATCCCTTTAAAAGCCTCTGGCGATCCCAGCAGATTTGCCTGATCATCAGAAGCTTCTCAAAGCATTTTTTTCTGCAACCTCTTAAGGTTGTAGAAAAAAATGCTTTTAAAAGTAAAAGTTAAAAAAAATAGTTGGCCATGCCCACCCAAGCCACACGCACAAAATAAGCCACTCCCACAGAACCGGTAGTAAAAATAATTAGAACCCACCCCTGCTATAAGGTCCCTTCCAACTCTGTTAAATCTGAGATAATGGTGCTTTTATCCTGCTCCTTGTGCAATTTATAAGTGAGCAATTCATTTTACTTATTGCCTTTTTCAAAATATTTTTGCGAACAGTAATCACAATCTTATAAACCTCTTTTTCTTCCCTTAAATCTAGATGATTACTAATTGCTCTTATCTTTTGTCAGGTTGGGTTTATGCTTTGATTCCAATTGTTTCAGATCACTCAGCAATATGTCCTTTTGTTCTGCATAGCTTGCTTTCTAGTTGATGCCAGAGAGATAAAACAGTCCTCTCATGAATGCTTTGCTAGCATTCTGTACTGTGGATCAAGAGACAATAAAAGTTAAATTGATTTGGAAGAAGATAATATAAACTTTCCCATTAAATCAGGAATGAAGGCTCCATCCAAAGAAGAGATACAAAATATAGAGTGATAGATATGATAAAAAAATATTTGGATAAACTCTAACATTAATGATACAAATAATTCAATGTGTTTTAAATATAATAGTTTTAAATGAAAGAATGAAAGAATTGGAAAACTTTTCTCCCAATTACACCTACTATTTAGATACTCAACATCAGTATAGACTCAAGGAGAGATGGTTGCCACGATCAAATGGAATTCCATCTCTTCTTTAAGCTTCCTATCTGTTTTCCAATTTTCTTTCACTAATTGGCTTTGTTGATTTAGCTACCTGGAATGCTACTCACAACACTGTCCACCAATGTCACCAGCTGAGTTGATAGGTGATAAATTTCATGTTGAAAATTGAAGTAGCAGGTAGGGATGGATCAAACTTTTGCCAGATTTGCATGGATTTCATAGTTACTAACTCAACACACCATCTGTCGTCTATGCAGAACATGTAGCAAAGCTTACTTTTGATTTAATTCTCCCAGGTGGAGAAAAAAAAGCTTGTGATGGACAGAATTAGCAATTCCTACTTCTTTGTTATAGGAATGGCATTAAAATAAGTAAAACCAGTTAGATGTAATGGTGTGTGGAAATGACAAGAGGAAGAGTTGTAGCCTAGACAATGGTCTAATAAATGAAATCTGACTCAGGAGAGTCAAAGTATGGGTGGCAATGGAGAAAAATCTCACCCTGCTTAGTTTTGGGGAAAATAAAAGTAAAGGGGAGGGAGAGGTACTTTCAGACTGCAAGGTTCTTTTACTATGACCTTACAATAAATATCGTGTTATATCACAGTTGATGCTTCTTGTCTGGACTACCTCACAGGGTTGACAGGAACTTAATGATGCTTTTCTGCTTGATAATGTTAAGCTGTATTTAACAATAAGCTTTCTTAAACCTTGTTTTCAAAAGGAAATTTGCTCTAAACATTCATTGGGATCTTAACCGTTTGACCATGCTATTAAATAGAGCTGTTTATTAGTTCTCAACTTTCGATGTTTTGTTGTACTTCTCTAATATTGTGTGAATCTCTTATTTCTCTTTTTAAAAAAAATCTGTTCTTCATTAAAAGGTAAAGGTAAAAGTTCCCCTTGCACATAAGTGCTAGTCGTTCCCGGCTCTAGGGGGCGGTGCTCATCTCTGTTTCAAAGCCAGCGCTGTCTGAAGATGTCTCTGTGGTCATGTGGCTTGCATGACTAAACTCCAAAGGCGCACGGAACACTGTTACCTTCCCACCAAAGGTGGTCCCTATTTTTCTACTTGCATTTTTATGTGCTTTCGAACTGCTAGGTTGGCAGAAGCTGGGACAAGTAATGGGAGCTCACCCCGTTACACGGCACTAGGGATTCGAACCACTCAACAAGCTCAGCATCTTAGCCACTGAGCCACTGCATCCCTAAGGAACATCATACAGCCAGCCAATATTCAGGTGTTAGCTTTTCATTTATATCTCTATCCACACATATTGTACATAGACACATATTGGCAATTTACGTGCCCATATTTAACTACGATTTGCAACAATCTGTTAAAAATTAATAGGACTCTGTTAATTAAAACTAAATTTTGGATCTTCTTTATGTAATACTAAATAGCAGTTTTATATTAAGAAGTTACATGTTTACATTTACTTGTCATTGTAGTTTACACAAAAAGTATTGTAGGCACCTTTTACTGTTTGTATATTGAGCTATACTTACCGGTAATTCAACACAGCTGTTAGAATATGGATAAAATAATTTCCCATCTTGTTTGCGATGTTTATTATACGAGAAGGAAGAAATGTATCCTCTCAAAACATAATTTGAACTTGAGATGTGGTGGAAGTGTTCGCAGAGCCTGCTGTAAATAAGATTTTAAACGGGTAACTTTAATGTCAAGGGTTGTATATTTGTGCTTTGGGGAGAAAGTGTTTGTCAGCAAAAGAATCTACGCAGGCAAATGTTATTCCGTATCCTTTTAAAATAGAAGCACTACGTTTAAAATTGCACAGTAAGATGATGTTGCCACACATAAGAATTATAGTACAAGGTATTCTTGACAGTGACAGTTGGAATATGTACATCTTAAGGCACAGCGTGACAGAGCCAGGCACGGCTCTTGTACCACCCACAGGTGCCAGTGTGATAAGACATCTTGTCATCATGTTCTGTATGTGAGCTACATTTAACTTTTAATTGAATTGTGCGCGGTGGGGGGGAGGATACATGAAATTTTGCCATGAGCATTTTTCACATTGCAATAGACATTGTATTCACATTGTGAATGAAGTTGTTGAGTACTTGCAGTTCCTTATGGATTTGATCACGACTTCAAAACTTGCAGATTTTTTTTTGGTGGTGGGGTATCCATATTTCAGTAACCATCATGAAATGATCAGCTTTTCATTTACTTCTCGCTAGTACTAGTATTGAGCGATTCAGGTGACGTGCCACATTCTTGCCTGTTTTAGGGTTGCTTGGTGTCTCCTCTGCTTGTTGCTGTAGCTAATATTTTAAACGTTATGATTAAAAAAAAATTGCAGAAGCTAAGAATTGTTAACCTCCATGGCAAAATGTACTCTGTAATCTCTTTAATGAGAAGTAATATGTACATTATGTCACCAGTATGCTAAATTGATATTATATGAGGGTTAGCATTCTTAAATATTCCTTCTTGATTAGACCCAACGTGTTCAAACATCAGACTTTCCACGGGGTAACTCTCATTGTCACAAGTGTCACAGCTAGGTTCTTTGATTTAATTAATTGGTTTTGTGTTAAATAGAGAAAAATATACAAGAACATGAGACTATTGATCTCACATACCTGTAGGGGACTAGGTTCAGAGGAGGCAATGTAAATATTTGGCACTGGAGATACATTTGGTGCTTTGATGTTTACTTAATCTTGAAATGCTCCCATCTGGTTCTTGCAGAGAGCAAATGGTATCATAATGCCCTATGCTTTCTCTCCCTTCATTGGCCTATAACTCACATTAAAGTTGAAATCTAAAAACGTTGCAGTGAATTGTTAGAGCACTGCAGCAGAATGCGAATTATACATATATGCATATGACAGCTTAGACATGCAACAATTCCATTTTGCATCCTGCAGCCTCATGTCATCTAGATGAGATGGGCGACACACAAACCTAATATAAATAAATAACTTCCATTTAAGAAGAAGAAAGAGAAGGGTGGGGAATGTTTATTTCAAGCACACTATAACAGCAGCTGGATAACTGCCAGCCTATACCACTTCCAACCTCCCCCCCCCTTTTTTTTTTGCCATCCCCAGAGCACCCGCAAATCACATCACCGAAATATAATGGCAGTTAATAACCAATTATTAGCAACATAATTTCTAGCCAATGTTTGGCAGAACAAAAGGAATAAGGTATACTAATTATTAAAGTTAATTTACAATCCCATAGGTGCCTGCATTTTGTGTCCATAACTGCAATTTAATAAAAAGGTACATTACACTTCTTGGAACCAATATTCTTCATGGAAGATTTCAGCATCAGTGTTTAGTAAACGCTGTGTCATTTGACATCTCCCCTTAAAAATAATACCATTTCTCTGGAACTTACTTTTGCAAGTGCTAATATGAACCTTCTATTTATTTATTTATTGTTTGTTTGTTCTAGAATACAGGGGCGAAAGACACAAAACAGGAGGGGAAAGAAATGGAACAGAAAAAGACAAAATTGTGTACAGAAAAGCAGCTCAATTTCTAAAATACAATATTAAAGGTGGACTAAATCTAAAGCTCGATGTATTTTTCCAACAAAGATTATAAATGCCGGCTGAGTGTGTTCAGTATAAACATGACGTAGAGCACTGTTGAGGTGTTGTTTGTTTAATCAGAAGTTCTTCATTTATTGTAGGACTTAAAGAAAGCAGCAGGTCCTTATCCTGAAGGATTACAGATAGTTCTAAAGAGGTCACAAACTTTCTCTCACAACTATAGCTTTGTTTAGATAAACACCCTTTTCTCATTTGCAGTTCAGACTCTTGGTTTAAGGCAGAAACTTGATCAATTATAGACGAGCAACTCCCTTTCCTTTTCTCCCCTTCAGTTGTACATTGGTCAGCAGCATGTATTGTGTCATAAATTTTTTAAGAACTCACTCTCTCTCTCTGCTTTCTCCTCTTCTTCTCCCTGCCCCCTTTTCAAAAGCTGCAGGGAAGGTTGAGCTACCTGCCATCCCCTTTTCCTCCTGTGCCCCGACAGCTGATAAATGATAGTACATTTGTTCCACTGCAGAGTGAAATATGAAATCCCATAAAGGCGTCTCGCTTATTAGATGGTTCTCAGCAAGCTGCTTATTATGCATTGTGGCATAATGCAGATTACAGACGTGACCAAATGATAATTAGCAAAGCTGGAGCAGCAATTAGCGTTCTTCTGCCGAGTACTGATTGCCTTTCATAGTAGAAGAGCACCTGAACAGTTTGCAAACCTGCAACTTTTCTGACTCTTAAACACTTCAAGAAGTGCCCCAGCTCTGCCTCCAGGGAAGTGTTGTGGTGAACCAATTTCCATCTTCCAAGACAAATTGACTGTCCCTAGTTCTTTGCCAAAATGTTTTGCTGTAATACGTGAGAAGGAACAAACATCTGCTGAGGATTAGAGAATAAAGATTTCTGGAGCAGCTGATTAGGTTCGTTTTCTTCTGTGCCAAACACCAGGCAGAAGTCTCTCCTTTATTCTCTCTGGTGGTAAAACCTTGACCTTCAGCTGGCAACGTTGGGACTCCACCTACTGCCCCCTTATGAGAGAATCAATCCAGTATGTAGCGTTAGAATCAAAAATTACTTCCTTCAGTTACTATTGTCAGAGCTGCTTTTTAACAAAAGAAGGGAAGTAGTTTGGTATCTTTAACTAATACAGCCTTCCTTCCCCTGGAAACCCTCGTATACATGGATTGTTAATACCTTATTGTATTTATTTGCGTCACTCTGGTTTTGTTCTGTTAAAGTTTGCTGGACATTGATCAAATAAATTGACTTCTGTTTCTGGAATCTTAGCAATGATAAAGCTGTAATCATGTGATGCTTGTGTTCTGAGCTGGGTGAAGGGCCTGGCTGCCTCCACTGCTTTTGTGCTTTTTGTGCTGGGAGTGCCTAGAATTTCTGCTTAGCTGAGAACAGGGCACCATGTTTATCCTTCATTCCTTGTGCCCTTCTTTCCTTAAGCGGAGCAGAAAGCTAAATACATCAATATGCCTCCACAAGGGTACTCCACAGGGTCAAGGATCCTGTTCAGCAAAATGTAAGTTGCTCCACTCCTTACGTAGACAAATGCACATAGACAAACTCAAGGAGAGAGGGAGATTTGTGTTATGCTAAGAACGCCGGTTGCCTTGCAAATAGGGGCTTACGTCAGGGAGCTTGCACATCTGAGGTATGGCTTACTGCCCTTGGAAAAAAACCAGGGTATAGCTTCTGTTATCTGCCTGGACAAACATAGCCAGCTCGATGACTACAGATTAAAAAGGCAGACAGTATTAAACGTTGATCAGATAAGATCGGCTTTGTTTGGCTAGCTGTCCAGAGCAAACATGTACACAGAAGAAAAAGAGCTTAATGCAGGCAAGCAGGCAGTGACACTCTGGGTGATTTTTTTCCCCCTGCTGTGTTAACTTGACTGGAAGTGAAAATCCATTCCCAGAACTCAGCAGTGCCTACATTCTTGGGCACCGAACCTTGCCAGAGGGTAGACAGCTGTTTCCCTCAGTTATTGCTTATGTGATGGGAGAGGTTTAATGAGATTGTGTGCGCTGAAGGATAAATACAAGCATTTCCCCCTCTTCCTGGTCCAGCAGAGGCCCTGGCGGGCTTCAGGATAATTCTACCATCTTCTAGGCATGGCTGTACCTGTCAGTTGAAGCGGTTTAATAAATCAGGGCTGCAACTCTTCCCCTCCTCAAAAATGTTTGCAGGAAGAAGAAAAAATGCATAGATGGTCTTCTGATGTTCTGGACAAGCAACACTAAGCATGCAAGATTCAGCTTGCTCCATTTCACTGTGCTTAATTGCTTCATAAAAAGACAGTGCTAGCTCTGTGTGTGTGTGTGTGAGAGAGAGAGAGAGAGAGAGAGAGAGAGAGAGAGAGAGAGAGAGAGAGAGAGAGAGAGAGAGAATTTGCAGCAACCAAGAATCTGGCAACTGTTCAAAAACAGAATTAGTTTGAATGAGTGTGTGTGGCTGTTGGCAGTCGTGTTCCATAAATAACCTCTGATTTTATGGCCACCAATACTCACGGGGAAGAGGATGCAGGTTATCTTTTGGCAAAGGGGATGAGCTTTGGGCTCATCCGAAACCCAAAAGCCAAGCTCCAATCTGCAGCAAGCGGGCAGATTTCCCAGAGTGACATCTTGAAAGCTTTATCTCCCTGGCTGGAATGTGTCTGCACTTACCCAAAAGACACTCAGACCATCACTTAACTGCAGAGTGACATGTCATGGAGTTCTCGAATTAGCGGATGATGCGAGGGACAACAATAGCCAAGTTGGAAGCCTTGTTTTGTGGAAGGAGTGCGCTCTGGGTGAGCAGCCAGCTTTCTTACACTGCAGCTCATGTTTCAACCTAGAAATCTATTAACTTTCTCTGGTGGATGCTTAAATTGGGAGAGTGAGAATGCTTTGCTATATGCAACAGCTAGATCCCTGGGTTGGGTGAATAACAATATGGACACTTGATGGCAGGCATCGAGTGCCTTTTCCATAGGAAACCCCAGTCCTTCACCAGACAGAGGCTTTGAGATTGAACTTTCATGTGTACCCTTAGATGAAAAGCCTAGAGTGTCAAGGAGAAAGTTGTATATGTCTGTGATGCTAGTTTGCTGCATGTAAGAATCCTATTATCAAGGAGGAACATTTGTTCCCTGTTAAAATCCTATCTGAAGTGGCACAATTCAGGCATAAAGTTGCACGAAGCATTTTCATTGGGAGCTGCCCAGAGTTTGATATAAAATGGACAGCTCTATAAATGTTTTAAACACGTAAATAAACTTGTCTGCCTAGATTTTTATCTCTTTTTCTCTCCAAATGAATATCCTTTGGTTTGGCAGCATAACACAGAGGCAAGTGCTGGAGAATGGATACAGTTGTGTCATGAACTGAGTGGAGGTTTTCTTGGGGAAAGGTTAAAGCTTTTTCCATAGCTAGTCAAAATGGCCAAGTCAGGCCATCTAAAGTAGGAGTGCCCAACCTTTAAGACTTGTGAACTTCAACTCCCAGAATTCCCCAGCCAGCATGTTGAAGTCCACAGCTCTTAAAAGTCGTCCAGGTTGGACACCTCTGCTCCAGAGTTTGTTCTTCGCTGATAAATACGCTAGACAAGAACTTACTACAGTCATTTGTGAAGGTAAGGTCAAGCGTAGGACTTGTGAAAGAGCCCTAGCTCGGGAAGATACATGTGGCGGTGGGACCCAGGGACCCCTCAATCGTTGGTATGCCTCAGTTGTGACTGCTTCGTTTTCTGTTTTTCCAGATGGAGTCTCCCGTGTCCACCCCTGCAGTGCTACCACTGCATCTTCTTGTCCCTGTTGTTAACAGTGATATCTCATCACCATGTGAACAGATAATGGTACGCACTCGCTCTGTAGGGGTGAATACCTGTGATGTGGCGCTAGCTACTGAACCAGAGTGCCTGGGCCCCTGTGAACCTGGCACCAGCGTTAATCTGGAAGGCATCGTGTGGCAGGAGACAGAAGACGGTAGGTGTCCTTTAGCATACTGTTTTAGACCAGTGCTAGCCACTTGATCGATATAATGTGGTAGATCATACCACCGCTGTAAGTTGCAGGTTTGCATGTGTATATGCTTACAACGGTGCTATGTTCTGGAGTCCGAAAGATGACTGCATTGATTTGAAGCTTCGTGAATCTGTTCTTTGTTTAAAGGCTTGCATTTTCTAAAGCCACCTTTTCCAGTCATTGTTCAGTTTAAACTCTTTTAATATTTGCACCTCTGAACGCAGTGTGAAATGGTTGTAAGATGTGCAGATATTCTAAATTGGAGGGAAACTTTTGATTTCCATTTCAAAAAGGAAGGAGTTGCCCTCCTTTGTTTCGTAAGCTAGAATGTCCTCTTACACCAGCTTTCCCACCAGATTCTCATCCACAAAAACATCTTTTTAAGATACATAAAACTCTTTTTTTCTTTTTTCTTTTGGTTGCTTTTGCTGCAAGAGATTAATGCCGCTACCCCTTTAGAAACTTCTGAAGAGGTATGATTTGCCTTGGCAAGGAGCCAGTAACAATTGGGAGGTAGTCAATTATCTTTGGAGAGAGTGATACAAAGAAGCATCTTGCTGAGATGCAAAATGCATATCCTTGGCTGTTACTGATCCATTTTGATGTGATGCCAGTCAGAGTGGAATTGACAGATTCTGAGAGGTTATAATTTGGAAAGACAAAGACATGCTGACAAATGTTCTTTCCAAACTTACTTGGCGCACAGACTTGTATCTCCAGGAGCTTGTGTGAGAAGCTGACTGATTAAAGATCAGAAAAAAGCACCACTCAGCTTTATCATCTCGGGAATATTTGGCTTTCCTCTGATTGTTTTCTTTTTCTCTATAACTTAAAAACATTCTAATGAATAGGTGAACCTGCCAGACAGTTCTTACTTTTACTATTTGATAGCTCTGTTACATATCAAGTTGAGTTAAGGTGTTGAGTTAACAATTTGTTGCTAGTGGCAGTTCCAAATATTGATTCCCTGGCTGTTGATGAGAGGAAGGGCCAATCCACTGTCAAATTGGTCAGGTTCTGAACTGGTACCTGTGTCCTAATAAACCCAAGCTCCATCACCCTAGCCCAGGGGTCAGCAACCTGCGGCTCTGGAGCCGCATGTGGCTCTTTCACCCATCTGCTGCGGCTCCCTGTCACTCAAAATA
>JANHZT010009020.1:38326-48331 GCA_032468215.1 Stegonotus admiraltiensis | reverse complement strand
TCCCTCCCCACTCCAGGGGAAGGTTAGTGCAAAATCCCCATTTCCTCCCAATCAGCTGGGACTCGGGAGGCAGAGAATAGATGGCGGCGGGGCCAGTCAAAATTTTTACTACCGGTTCTCCGAACTACTCAAAATTTCCGCAACCAGTTCTCCAGAACTGGTCAGAAGTTGCTGAAACCCACCTCTGGATCCATGTGAATATAGAATTGCTTCCATGGACTCTTATTTTTTAAATACTCCACCTGAGGTTCCCCCAGGTTCCAATATGGCAACTTCTGGGCTGTGGAATTGCTAGTCACCCGACTGACTCAACCCCTATGTTGCTGCAGGAGGCCGAACCCCGCATGTGGACATACGTTTACCCTGCTAAATACCCTGACATCAAAATGGAGGATGAGCGGTGGAAAGAAGAGAGGGAGCGAAAGTTAAAAGAGGAGAGGAGCCGCGGCAAAGAATCCCTCAGGAAGGAAGACGGGAAAGAGAGCATCAACTCTGACTGCAAAATGCCTTCCAGCGAGGACTCGCGCTTAATGGGGAAAGACGCCAGATCTGGCACCCATGTGCCCGTGTCCTCCCCGCTCACCCAGCACCAATCCTACATCCCCTACATGCACGGCTACTCATACAGTCAGTCGTACGACCCCGGCCATCCCAGTTATCGTGGCATGCCAACCGTCATGATGCAGAACTATCCAGGTAGGGGGAATTGAAAGGGAACCCTGTGATTACAGGTACAGGTGAATAAAATGAGGGAATTGAGCTCAGATAGACTGGTATGGTGAGATGTCTCACCATAAGATGAAGATGCTGTCAGGCTCCGAAAAACCAAGAGAGACACATCAGGATTATTCCAAGCAGACTTCTTTAGTGTTCCTCACCCATAGACATAATCTTGTCAAACTAAAGCAAACTTCTGTAAAGCATATATTCTGGGAATTATGAGGGAGGAGCCATCTTCACCCGCTTTCCCTCACACAGACGATCTGAACTGAGATGTTACTTTCTCCCCTGGAATTCCTTTCCTAGGAATTCAGACCCCATTCCCTCAGTTGCAGAGAATTTACCTTTAACTGGCTTATGGCAGCGTTTCTAAAATTTCTTTTTTCTCCCCCCCCCCGGGTCCCCTGCTCATTTTTTTAAATTACGGAGGACCCTAAAAGGGCTTTTGTGTGTGTGTTGGGGGAGGGTGGGGGGTTATATTAACCTGTGTGCCCCAAGCATTCGAACTTGGTAATTTTGTCTTAGCAGCTAATGATGATCTAGGAATATAAAACCAGAAGACTGGGTGGAATGACATCTCCTAAAACTTCTCCTACTGCCAACCTTGAGTCAAAGCCTCTCCTTTTCTCATCTTTTCCCTGTAGAATGTATGACGTCAGTTGGTTTCTTTGGGTGGCTGGCTCTTCTGACAAACCCAGGGTAGAAATGCTGACTGGTATCTCTCCCGCAGGCTCTTACCTTCCTTCCAGCTACTCATTCTCCCCGTACGGCAGCAAATCCTCGGGAAGCGAAGAGAGCGAAAAATCTCGAGCTAGTCCTATTATCGGCTGTAAATCCAGCTCTGAATCCAAGGCCCTGGACATCTTGCAGCAACACGCCAGCCACTACAAGAGCAAATCCCCAACGGTGAGTTTATTTGGGGCTGCATTAACTAGTTCTCACCTTTTGGTTGAGCCTGGCTCAGAACCTGTGGCTCTTCTCTTGTGGATCCTACCATGATTTGGAGGAGAACCTGTGGCTCTTCTCTTGTGGATCCTACAATGATTTGGAGGAGAACCTGTGGCTCTTCTCTTGTGGATCCTACAATGATTTAGAGGAGAACCTGTGGCTCTTCTCTCGTGGATCCTTCCATGATTGGAGCAGAACCTGTGGCTCTTCTCTGGTGGATCCTACCATGATTTGGAGGAGAACCCGTGGCTCTTCTCTGGTGGATCCTTCCATGATTGGAGCAGAACCTGTGGCTCTTCTCTCGTGGATCCTACCATGATTTGGAGGAGATGATGATGCACTTGTCCTGCCTGGTGGCTGGAGTTTACAGGGACTGGAGAAATCCAACAATTGCAAGGCAGCGTCAAAAATCTGCCCAGGATGGCCTGCCATTCCTTACAGATTTCACGTTTGGGGCTTCAAACCCGTCTGTTTTTCTGCTTACCGTGCAGATAAGCGAGAAGGCCTCTCAGGAGCGCAGCGGTTGCGGGATAGGAGGAAACAGCGCAGGCTGCAGCAGCCTAGGGGGAGCCAGTGGCGCTGAGAGAAGCGTTGACCGGCCTCGCTCCTCCCCTTCACAGCGTCTGATGTCTACGCATCACCATCATCACCACTTGGGCTACTCATTGCTCCCAGCCCAGTATAACTTGCCCTATGCAACAGGTGAGTGCTTCTGCAGAGGGGTGTGATTTGGGAGTGGGGTGGGAGGTCAGGATTCCAAATTCAGTTTTTATGGATTGATTCAATTTAGGTAGCCACGTTTGTGGTTTTAACGGTCTTTGGGGACATCTTTGCTGTTCCTCTACAGGTCTTTCATCTACAGCCATTGTTGCCAGTCAGCAAGGTCCTGCTCCTTCCCTCTATCCCCCACCCCGAAGGTGAAAATGGTAAGGACACCCCAACACACCTGCCTCGGTGGCTGTGGGGAGGAACAAGAGGGATGGGTTCATTGCTGGCTTCACCCCCATTCAGATTCTAGGAAGAGCATCACTTGTAAACCAAAGGGGACTGGCGACATATAAAGTGGCTTCAGCACCCTCATTTTCTTGTGGCAAAGCCCTAAGTAAAGAATCCAGTTGTGGCACAGGTGACAGCTATGGAATTGTCTTCGTCCCCACATTATTCTATCCTAGATGTGTCTGTACCAGCCCTTCCCGGCCCCCAATTGAGACCTGTTTTCCTATTGTCTACGGAGATTCTCAGGTCATAGTTGTCCCAAAGGTGCTTTTTTCCCAAAAGGCAACTGGACTTCCTTGTCGTCATTTTTTTTCCTTCAAAAATGCTTTGCTTCTCATCCAAGAACCTGACCAGAACCTGAAGAAGCTTCTTGGGTGAGAAGCAAAACATTTTCAAGGGAAAAACAACAAGAAAGTCCAGTTGCCTTTTGGAAAAAAGCACCTTTGGGACTGCTTTCCTGTTGTTCGGTTTTCATAAAATTAAAAATTGGGCAACGGCCGTAAGACTTAGCATTGCTCGCAGTCGCTTCTCTTAACCACAGAACTGGCCACTTCATAGTTCTAAACCCACCTGCTGCTCCAGCTGGGAAGGCCAGAGCTCCAAGTCCACCTTCCCAGCTGCTGTTACTCTGGCTCCACCCTGTGGCTGAGATTGAGTTTGCTGACACCAACCCCCCCCCCCTTCTCTTCTCTTCGCAACAGGACATGACTGATAAGGTAACCCGGGCTGTACCAAGACATGTGACTGGCTCACATGAGGAAGCGCTGGAAACTGCATTAAGACATCAGTTGAATGGTGTTGATTGTTCTGCTTGATGGTCCTGCCACAGTGTGATGCAGACTCTGCCCCTCCCCTGTTCAACACACACACACACACACACACACACACACACACACACACGCTGAGCCCCATATGAGTGAGTTATGGAGCTGGGACTTGCCGAAATATTTATTCATCTGACTTGGGGTGACTGGCCGTTTTCCAGAACTCTTCTGGGAAAGAGGACGGGGACGGTGGGCCGAGCATCACTGTGACATCGCAGGACCTTTGGAAATTCGTTGGGGAGGAAGAGCGCCTGAGTTTTCAGTCCCACTCATGGTTTCCCCTTGTTCCTGGGCTGCAGCCGAGAAAGCTCTTCCAGAATTGGCCGAAGAGAACGTCCAGATGGTGGGTTTGGGGGTTCTTTTTTTATTTTTTATTTTTCTCAACTCTCTTCATTGGTGAGAACTAGTCACCTGGCACAAGCAGGTAGGTGGACTCTCGCAAAGAGCACCGGAAAGACGAGGCCCTCCTGCCTCATGCTGGCCTGGGGAAACCGGGGAGGAAGCAGGGAGGCCACCAGGCCTGCCACCAGCCCGAGTCCTGTCAGGAACAGTTACCGAACTTCTCTGTAGCACTTTGCCTTGGGGCCTGCTGCTCTCCGAAAGGCCCGTCCCACCAGCCGTTTTTCTAACCCCTCTCTCTGCTGGCGGGACTCGCGTGTGGCAAGGCAGCGGCTGCTTTGCTCCCCGGCACAAACAGCCTCTCAGTACCGCTACAATATGGCCTTTGGGCAGGCTGGTCCTGCTTTTGTCGGGCCCCACCCACCCACGGTGGCCCAGCAGTCAGGTAGCTCCTCTCTGCTTGAAGGGCTCCTGTCGCTCCTGTCTTCCCCAGCCCTTTGCACAGAGGAAAGGAAGCCTGGCTGCCACAGCGTGGCATGATCGTCTGGGCAGGGCTGCTTGATTTTTCAGGCCCTTCCCCACGCCTGGAAAACCCTCCCTTCCCGGCAAGGAACGAAGCTAAGGGCTGGCTGGGCCCTGCAGTTTTGAAATAACCAAGCTTTGACCTTGCTGAGACCACGAGGGCACCTCTAGCGACCCACCCGCCAGCCTCCTGCAGAGCCCTGCTGTGGGTTGCGGCTTCTACACGGGTAAGCAGGCAAGAAGCAGTTTCCTCCTGCCGAATGCCCCCTGGGCTGGCGACAGTTGCTAGTCCCCGTGCAGAACAAAGAGGCCCCTTTCTGTGCGTTGCCAGACCTCTGCCTGCCCGTCTCTCTCTCTCTCTCGTTCCCTGCCCCTTGCCAGTGCCCTCGAGGGACCCCATCTGACTGGAGCTCTGCCCCCCCACGCCCCTTGTTTCCTGCAGGCCTGTCAGTTGGAAGGGCAAAGGGGCCCAGTCTTGCCCTCCCAAGCTGACTTTTAAGGAACGGGTGCTGTATGTCTGTCTCAGCGGTGCAACTTCCTAGCTCTTGTCTTTCTGTTCCCCGTCTGTATGTTTGCGCGAGGCCACCCTCTGCCTCTTGGACTTTGTATATACTGTAAAAAGGAATTGTTTGAAATTTGTTGGGTTTTTCTTTTCTAAACCCACCCCCCTTTCCCAAGCTCGAGGTCTCACGGAGCTTCGTCAGAGTACCTGGGGGAGGGAGGGGGCAGCAGAGGCTGCTTTATCTCCAGCACAAGTCTCGTTTGACAGAGATTCCCCACTGTCTTAAAAGCACATTGCGCAGCATGCCCCGTGGCATCCTCTCTGCCTTTCTGGCACTTGCTTGCCCTTCTGGATCTTCTGCGGGGAGGAAGGCCTTCCAAGAGTTGCCTTAGAACCATGACCCCTAGGTTGGCAACTTAAAAGTTGGCAACTTTTAAGACTCGTGGACTTCAACTTCCAGAATTCGGCTGAGGGATTCTGGGAGTCGAAGTCCACAAGTCTTAAAAGTTGCCAACTTTGGAGACCCCTGACCTAGGACCTCTCTAAACCCAGACGAGAGGACGGCCTCGAAGGCAAGGAGGTTGGGAGGTAGCAAGCCTTTTCTTACCAGCATAGTCCCGTAAGAACGTTCCAATAGTAAGAGTGAGCGCTCACCCACCTCGGTATGGGTTTTATGAATTCGTGACTCAGGTAGGCACAAAAATACAACAGCCAAAATACGAACCGTGCAAACTCCTGACGAGAGGTGCGGCGTCAGTGAATAAACCTCAGGGTTAGTACCTACTTTTGAGGGGGAGGCCTTTACAGAAGCACCATTGTTGTAGCAAGCTCTTGTCAAAATTGAGATAAGGGAGTCCACTCGAGTTTTCTTCCGGGCCCGACTTTATGCTCCTGACCTTACTAGGTAAGGTAATTCGTATAAGAAATGGCCTACCTCAGCAGCAGGATCCTTGCCCTGTTGGGTGCATGCAAAGCTTTTGGCCTTTTGTTTGTATTGGTGTTAGTGTATTGCTGTTGTTGTTGATGTTCTTTTTTTAAAAAAAATACAGATAGTCCTATTTGTGTTAAAAAAAATATTATTTAACTGACGTTAGCGCACCTCCCAACTTGTGTAAGGGCTAGAAATACATTTTCAGGTTCCAGGCTGCTTCTCCAGTTGTGCAAGTTACCTGGAGGTCGCGCGTTGTGGCCTGGGCAGCTGGATCAATCTAGTAAGCAGACAGCTCTTTGCAGCCTACTGTTCACTAGGGATTCCCCCCCCTCCCACTTTGCAGACCCTCCTGAGTGGAGAATTAAAAACCAAAGATATAGTCTAGAGCCGTGATGGCAAACCTATAGCAAGTGTGACACAGCTGGCACACGGAGCCATATCTGTGGACACGCGTGCGTTGCCCCAGCTCAGCTCCAGTGCACATGCGCATGCCGGCCAGCTGATTTTTGGGCCTTCCGGTCCCACCGGAAGTCGGGAAACGGGCAGTTTCCGGCCTCCAGGGGGGTAGGGAAGGCTGTTTTCGCCCTCCCCAGACTCCTAGAAAGCCTCTGGAGCCTGGGGAGGGCGGAAAATGGGTCTACCGGGCCCACCGTTCCATCACGTGCCAAAAGCTCCCCCCCGCATTTGGCACGGGATGGCAAAAAGGTTAGCCATCACTGGTCTAGAGGAAACCATAAGCCAATGTTAAAAACAAAAAACAGGAGTGGAAATGGGGAAATGTTTCACGCTACCCTCTCGAATATTAGTATTTCACAAAACAAATTGATTTAATGTTTGGCCCTTTCCAATCTGGTATTCCACAGATAAATAGAACCGCAGATGTGGATAGGCACAAGGAGTGTTGAGTTCAGTATTTTGGGTAACAACTCAGTCTGAGGATGTGCCTGAGAACTGAAATAATAAGCCATGTTTTTTTCACCTTTCATGCCAAGAATTCAGTTGTCATATGGCTTTTACCCTAGGTCATAAGCAAAGGGCAAAAAAGCTGGACTCGCGGAAGATATCTATGTATCCAAACCCTCCCCAAAAGGCTTTTGAACCAAGGCACTATATAGGATATTTTATTGACTCGTCTAATATCAACTGCAAGGAACTTGTAGCAAGCTGAGAATATTCATGAGCAAAAACTTTATTCTGCAAACTGGGTATCATTATGGCTAAAGTTCAACTAAATGAGTTTTTTTTCCCTACACTCGGAGTGAGATAAAATACCGGTAGTAACAAATGAGGGGAAGAAAATTTGGTAGCACTAGTGAATATTTTTATTCTCTGCCAAAAATGTACCTTCCTAAATAGAACAAGCTTACTTGTAAATGTAACAATGGGGAGAAGAATTTTTTTCCCTTTTTCCTCAAAAATTGCATTTTGAATAGCCCTTGATCAAAGACTCTGAATTTTATTGAATTATTTCCTGGGTTCTGTAGAAATGTCTTTAAATATGATTTTGTCCCTCTAAAGAAGAATTAGAGTTGGATGAAAGGAACTGAAAAGCAGTTCTTGTAACACACCGAAGCAAAAGAAAATGGGGGCATTATGAAGCTTGAATTTAAAAAGCTGCAATTCTTTTATATAGGCTAGAAATCTGGAAAAAAACAGTAAAGCACAAATATTTTAAAGATTAAGAGGCCAGTGTAATTTAGGATCTAGCTGGCCTATGATGGCCACAGCCAGGAAAGCAAGCAGAACAAGTGAGGCATCGTTTTAGATGTCGTAATTTGCAAGGGCAATATATTCAAGAATTTAAATTTAAAGACATATAAGGAGCCTCATCAGTCAAAAGGTGTGGTGAATGTAGAAGCCAACTTTACCAGCTGGTCGTCTGTCCAACTGGCGTAGAATTCTTGGCTCAATGGTTCATGTGGCAAGGTGGTTTTCCATTAACTGGACAGTGCAGATTAAACTGCTTATCAAATAGCCAGGTAACCCTAATTGACAAACCTATGTGAGGAGTATCTTCCCTTCCATTGCCTACCTATTCCATTATCTTTTTTCCCTTCCATTATTAACAATGTTCAGGTTATGGCTAATATTAAAGCCTGCGGTTGTGAGATCTGGCATTTTACGAGCAAAAATGGTGAGATGATGCAGATAAGTTTTGTTTTATCCTCATGATACTCAGTCCTGTTGTCGCCACTCCTGCCCCCACCCCGGTACAGAAACCAGCCAAAGATCTGATATGAGATACTCCCCTCCAACCAGCAGGCCCTTAAAGGCTGAAAAATAACTTATGCTGCCCTAAAATGCAGTGAGGCAAATCAAGACACAGACAAGACTATAGCTGGATACTATGAATAATTTCCTCCAAAGAGGCATCAGCTTATGGTGCACCCCCAGGTGTGTGGGTTTCCCTTCCATGATAGCCAGATGGCTCCCATTTTGCACAAGATGAATGCCCGAGAAGCAAAAAGTGCTTTGTTTGGATAACACAAGTAAATAAGACAAAGAAGGGTTTTTAGAATTGTATATTGTGAATGAAGTTTGAAGGAACTGGCTGTTTTAAAAGAAAGGTAAAGCATGATAGCAGTCATCTAATATTCCAGGGGGGGGGGGGGTTTGAAGGAAGGATGAGGAAAGGAGATCTCGATTACATGAACTACTTTTAAGGAAACGTCTCCAGTGCATTTTGAGGATGCAGAAGATGAAAGTCTAAGTGTCAAATCAAGCTGCCTAGGGTGTTTCCGGAATCCATAGACTTCAGTATGGGGGCCAGACAACTCTTCCAAAAAATTAAAGAGAGGGGGAGCTTGATTTGACTTGGTTCTCTCTCCATTTCCCCACCTGACCCCATGGCAGAACACTTGACTGCCCCCAATCCTTTTGAAAGGGGTGGTGACGCACTTCAGAAGCAAGGCCAGCTTTGCACCCTTCCTTCATCCCCTCCTCCTTTTCCTCCTCCTCCTCAATGAAGCTGCGCTAGAGTTAATACTAACCTAATAAAGCCGGAAAGAGGGAACCCCAGAGGTATTGGTTAACCCAGTGGTGCCATCATCTATTTGCCAAGAAAAGAAAAAGCGAATGTTCCTCATATTTCCACACTCAAAACATCCCCCTGCTTAAGAGTCTGAGTGAACATATAAATATGCATTTGAAATGAAAGCCAAATATCGAAACTAATAGATAAGCCCAACATGTACGTTAACAAGGAACTGAGGCTTCTCCCTCTCTCCGTCTGTGGGGGCTCCGTAGCCACCGGGTGGCCGGGCAGGAGGTCTTCGCTAGGCTTAACAGCAGGCCCCAGAGCTCCATTTACCTTCCGTTTACTATTGTGCAATTACATGTGCAGACTTTATATTATTCGCTAGGTAACACATTTCAATGGAAAAGTCAACTCAGAAGATATACAGGTCACTCTAACAATAAGAAATGCAGTTTCAGTCCAGAAGAATTTTGTTTTCCCTTTCCTCAGAAGAGGCCTTTTAGCCCCCTCTCGTCCTCGAAGCATGTCCAGGCCCCACTGAAATGCTACACTAGGTCTAATCGTCATCCTCATCCTCGGAAGAGACCTGATCCAGGGGGTAGACCATGAACAGCACATCTGGCCGTGATGGGACACAAGGATGACCAGGCCTCACAATTTCAAAACCCAGAAAACTGAACGTCTTCAGTAACGGAGCTGCAAAAACAGAAAAAAATGTGCAAGATCAGATAACTAGGAAGCCAGCCAAGCTCTGAATCTCTTGTTTACGTAGGGCACAACGCAATTGTTGAGGCTTCCCAAACCAGCCCTATCCTTCGTGTAACTTGTGCAGCCCCATCCTAGTTTTCTGTCCTGTGTTGCAAGACGATTGGTTACTGGCCCTAGAACAGTGATGGCTAACCTTTTTGCCATCACGTGCCAAAAGCGGGGGGAGTGCGGTGGAGTCACACGCATGTGTGCCCACATCCATAATTCTATGCGCCCCGCCCCCCCCTGTGCTCCCCCCGCTTTTGGCACATGATGGCACAGTGGGCCCAGTAGGCCCGTTTTTCGCTCTCCTCAGGCTCGAGCGCCTTTCTAGGAGCCTGGGGAGGGCAAAACCGGCCTTCCCCACACACCCCAGAGGCCCTCTGGAGGCCGGAAAACTGTGTGTTTCCTGACTTCTGGTGGGCCCAGAAGGCCCGAAAATCAGCTGGCTGGCGCACGCATGCATGCCAGAGCTGAGCTCGCGTGCCCACTGATATGG
>JANHZT010009017.1:6620-21562 GCA_032468215.1 Stegonotus admiraltiensis | reverse complement strand
GGCTGAGTCAACCTTGAGCCTGGTGGGACTCGAACTTGCAGTAATTGCAAGCAGCAGATGTTAATAACAGACTACTAGTCTGCTGAGCCACCAGAGCTCTTGCCTAAGTGTCAGATCTTACTTTTATCACTGAACTTCATTTTCTTGGATAGGGTCCAGTGTTCAAGGCTGCCAAGATCCTTCTGTATCTTGAGCCGATCTTCTAAAGTGTTGCCTATTCCCCCCAGCTTTGTGCCATCATACTGTAAGTTTGAAACATAGTTAACTGAACAGCACACAGAATCCATAATTACCTCCAAGAACTGTCACAATAATAGGCACTCAAAAACCAATATAGTGAAAAAAAAGGACCAGGTTGATATTTGGACAGTATATCAAGTGAATTAAAAAACTGGGAGAATTGGAATAATATGACATACATGCTTGTATGAATCTGCTCTTCATTCATAAGTAATATTTTTCATGATTATTGACTATAATTTCTACATGTGGCCTCAAGACAGCACATGTGTGATTTTTCTCAGAGTAGCCAAATAGAGATTATTTCAGGTGACTAGTATTTAAGTAGTTTTCAGATCTATATGTTTGCCATTGCATTGCCCACTATTAGCCTGGGTCTATCTACTTCAGAGTCTGTTAACTTCCTTATCCTCTTCCTTTACTCATGCAATAGTTGGCTGGGATGGAGTTTATGGAATTATGGTGTTAGGAAAAAGCCACTGACTGTTAATTTGCTGAGGAAGACAGCAAATGTCTTATGTCATAGGAACAGAAACCAGGCAGATTATGTCAGATGCAAAAAAAACACGTCCACATGTGAAGGTTCAATTTAAGTGATTTATTACCAGAAACCCATACACAGGAATCTTCTCAACTCATGGTCAGCATCTAGTTAGAGCAAGATAAGGGTCAATGGCAATCAAAGCAGGCTGGACAAGGTTTGCTTGTGGCTACGTAATTACTCTAAATTGATCCCTCTTTTAACTTCTCCCCCTGGATCTGCCAGTCCTTCTCCTGCAATTAGATTATAATACGTTTAAGATTATACTTGTTTCTGTTTACTACTTAAATGAAATACTTAACTCCATTTGGTATACGCTTCCTTTAAAAAACATAAATATGCTTTTCTAGAAAATTTATCTAGCAGTAATGCCAGTCCTGTGGCTTTTCCGTCAAGCTAGTCTAAAGAGATCCTATGAACTCCAGTTGAAAAAATTACAGAAGTGGGCCAGTTAATAAAATTTATCCCAAATATACGTATACATATACTGTAAGTTAATATTGTTGCTATTTTATTGTTGTACACCACCCAGAGTCACATTTTGTGAGATGGGCAGTTATATAAATTAAATAAATCAATCAATAAGTTAATATATTTTGTTCTGGATGCAGCATTTGAGATATTAACTATTCCATTATAGAAAAAAAGTCTAGGGTTGAGGAGGAATAATTTCAGATGCTTTCCCTGGAACTGCACCTGGGTGGTGATACTAGCAATCTGTGCAGTGTGCAGCCAATGGTGTTGTCGTCTTTACACATGCTTATGTTATGCCCCCCGCCCCATGTCTCCTTGGTATGCTCCAGAACCTGATATGGGGCCTCTCTTGGTTTCCCTGGCCTTCACCAATCCCTTATGTAGGCACACTTAATGCCCCTACTGTGGTCTTCTCTGAAATTGCTAGGTAATGTTTTGTTTCATTTTATTTGTTAATGGTATTAGATTTAATACTTAACAATACTTTATCTTGTTGAATTTATTACTAAAATATTTTTCTAATGTATTATCCATATTTCTTTTCTAGTCATTGAGCCCCATACACTAAATATTGTTTTATTAATCATCTTTTTAATTTCCAGGTCCAACGTTTTTCTTTATTTTTATATTGAGCTGTTTGTGAAAAGAAGCTGTGCCAGTGAATACGACGCAGCATTTTTTGTTTCTGTTAAGTTCTGTTAACCCGTGACTGGAAATTTGGTTAAGTCAATACTCTTTCTGTAGTTATCCAGTAATTGTTTCTATGGAAATATCCTACTGTTTGGTATATTCAGAAAGGAAAAAAAATGTAAGACAAGAAAGAAGCAGCTGTTATTGCAGTCTGTATTTAATTTTGATGAAATTGTAAATTGATAGATATAGAAACATTATAATTTTTTTAGAGCCTAAAGCCATTGTAGAATAATAACAGAAAATGAAACAATAAACAGGATATTTATAAACATTTACTAGCCATAGAATAGAATTACACTCTAGATAATACTGGGATCCTGAAACAAAACCAGACTTCTAAAGAACTTTATAGAGAAGTGAAAGATTTTCTTCTCTGTATGGAAAGTCATGCATTAAAAGTGAATATACTAGAGAGAATCCCGAATCTTCTCTCTTTGTCTTATTTAGCAGATTTGAGAATAAGGAAAAGCATATATAAAAGTGCTCTCTCTACAGCTGTCCTATAAAGGAAATATAGGAAGTATATTTTCCTATAGGAAATCCAATTACGCCCCTGTGCTTGGGTGCTGTAGAAACCACAGCCTGTGTTCTGTAATAAAGTCAGTAGCTCAGGGATATTCGCCACCAGTTGATTACTCCCTTTTTATTTAAATTTCTGGGGCATTCTCTTAATTAAGAGATCCCGAACAATATTAATACCAGGCAAACTTCTAGAATTAAGCAGTCAGTTTGTGAGCATTTAGAAAAGAATGCGTTCTTTAGCAGCAAGTACAAGTTGCCTTATCAAGAATAAATCCTACTGAACCAATCTAATCTCCCTTTTGGTTGGGGTGACCAGTTTATTTGACCACAGGAATGCAATAGACACAATGTGCCTTGGCTTTAGCAAAATATTTGACAAAGTTTCCCATGGTAAAATGTGTATGGGTCAGTGCTGTCATTGGATGGATTCAGAGTTGTTGGAACAATTGAACCAAACAAGTATATGGCAGTAGCTCCACATCCTTTAATCTCAACAAATCAGCATTCAGGAAGATCTTGACAAACTGGGACACTGAGCAAAGTAGCAAGATGATTTTCAGTATAACATTTGGGTAGAATTTTTTTAAATAAATATGAATATAGGATGGGGAACATACTGTGCAGTAGTACATACTGTACAAGAATCACTTCATAGACTCTTAATGGTTCAAGAGTGTTCTATGTAAAGATTAACAATTTACAGATAGTTACATTTTTATTGCATGTAATAAATCTTCCACTTTTGCAGAGTTATTTGGAATTTCAGACTAAAAGTTGTAGATTAGCCGTAGACTTGTATATAGCAAAGACAGATCTTGCCTATAGTTCGTTTGAGTGAATCTTGGAAATGTGCTTCTGAAACCAGAAGGCAGGAAAACTGAATTGTCATCTAAGAAATAGTCTGTTGGTCTAGCTGCAGAAGAATCCAAAATAGATTAACATCAAACATTTGCTATGGGACAAAGAATAGGACAGACTTGGAATGTGAAGTTACAGGAATGCAAGTCAGGAAGCAGGAAAGTAGTTCCTAGCAAAGGGTGAAGAACAGTGGAGAATAACGGAATAAGAGAGTTGGAAGGGACCTTGGAAGTCTTCTAGTCCAACTCCTGGCTCAAGCAGGAAACTCTATGCCAGCTATGGCTAATGTTTTTGCTGTCGTATGCCAAAAGTGGGGGGACCGCGGGGGGTGTCACACATGCGTGTGCCCACACCCATAATTCAATGTGTGCACCCCATGCTCCTCCCGCTTTTGGCATGTGATGGCATGGTGGGCCTGGTAGGCCTGTGTTTTGCTTTCTCCAGGCTGCAGAGGCTTTCTTGGAGCCTGGGGAGGGCAAAAATGGTCTTCCTCACCCCCCTGGAGGCCCTCTGGAGGCCAGAAACAGCCTGTTTCCCGACTTCCATTGACCACAGAAGGCCCGAAAATCAGCTGGCTGGCACACACATGCGTGCTGGAGCTGACCTCAGGCAACGCTGGTGTGCCTACAGATATGGCTCTGCGTGCCACCTGTGGCACGTGTGCCATAGGTTTGCCATCACACCTCTATACCATTTCAGACAAATGGTTGTCCAATCTCTCCTTAAAAACCTCCAGTGTTGGAGCACCCACAACTTCTGGAGGCAAGTTGTTCCACTGATTAATTGCTATAACAGTCAGGAATTTTCTCTTTAGTTCTAAGTTGCTTGTCTCCTTGATTAGTTTCCATTCATTGCTTTTGTCCTGCCGGTCAGGGCTGTCAAACTTTCAGCCTGCAGGCTGGATGAGTCACTCGCTGGCTACGTCTACGCCTGCTTTAGCAAAGGGGGAAAAAGTCCCGATATGTCACATGACACTGCTGTGACAGGGTGAGTTTGACACCTCTGCTTTAGGTGCTTTAGATAATAGGTTGAGTCCCTCTTCTTTATGATAACCCCTTAGATATTGGGACACTGCTATCATGTCACTTCTAGTCCTTCTTTTCGTTAAACTAGACATACCCAATTCCAGCAACTATTCTTTATGTGTTTTAGTCTCCAGTCCCCTAATCATCTTTGTTGTTCTTCTCTGCACTCTTTCTAGAATCTCAACATCTTTTTTATATTGTGTGAATCACAACTGCATGCAGTATTCCTAGTGTGGTCTTACCAAGGCAATATAGAGTAGTATTAACACTTCATGTGAACTTGATTCTATTCCTCTGTTAATGCAGTCTAGGACTTTTTTGGTGGCTGCAGCACATAGCAGGCATATACAGTATTTAAGTGACTGTCCACTAGGACTCCAAGAGCCCTCTCGCAGTTACTGCTATAGAGCCAAGTACCACCTATTCTATTCCTATGCATTTGGGTTTTTTCAGAGATATGAAGTTTCTGGCTTTGCCATTTAGAGAAGGTTACACTATTTCCTTTCAAGGTAACAAGTCAGTTTCTCTTGTTCATTTCTCTTTTGCTGGTACTGTTTTTAGAACTTGGTATTCTTCCAATGTCAGGTTACAACTTCCTGAAATCCAAGTTAGCAGCTATCTGCATTAGACCTGAACAATTATTCTCAGGTGTCTGACAGCCTGTTGAATCCCCAGTTATATGATGAGCATATGCAAGAGTCTTCAGCCTCAGAATTAGATGAATCTAACAAAGACACTAATATAAACAGTCAGTTCCATGTTTTCCCATTATCAGTGAAGGGACCTGCCTTCTCTCTGGATCACAGGAAGGTTATTAAAAAGAAACTTAAAATATTTCTGCCCTAGTTCATATAGGATATATTGATGCTAAACTGAAAATATATTTTCAGTTAGATAGTCTAGATGTTGATCCTTTCATTTCAATAAATCTTGCTAAAGAGAGCTCAAGAAGAATCTTGCTTGGACTGCCAAAGAGCCTGAGAATGAGAAAATCATTAAGATGTCTTGGTGGATCTCAAGTTGAAGGTGACTAAGCTCTGTGATGTAGCTGCAAAAAAAAAAAAGGCAAATAAATTCTAAGCTGCATTAACAGAAACGATTAAGAAAAGTTATTGTTCCTCACTGTAGCAGAATGGGAGGACTCAACATTGCCAGCTTGCTCCTGCCATCTCTTTGCAGCATATCTGCGGATGGATGGAGATTGGTGGGCAAGTGAGCAGGCTGTCAGAGAGGGGCAGTGATGGGTGGGGCTATGCTGGATGGGAAGTGAGTGGGGATGGGGTGTCAAAATGGGAGAGTGTCTTGCCATGGAAATAAGGGCAGCTTTGGGAAGGAATAGGGTGGTATGTCAGCTTTTTTAAAAACTAAAAAGATTTGTTTTGAGTTGCATTCAAATCCTTGCCCATCAAGCAGATTGCAAAGTTTGCAGCTGCATTTAGCTGCAGGTCTGATACACTACGGAAATGGGGCTGCGTGGACAGGAAAATTTGGAATCCAAACTGAAAAAAACCCTCTTCTCAGCATTACTCTTTCACAGGATCAGTGTTGGCTTTGGGGAAAACATTGCTGTGACTCTCTGTTCAAACACACTCTGCACATGACCAGAAATACCATGAAACCACCCACTGGCTTGGGGAAAAGCACCCTGCACATGGTGGACTCTTTCTCTGCAGATGTTTAAACAAAAGATGAATGGGCCTCTATTTGGAATGCTATAATTAAGGATTTTGACACTGGGTAGAATGTTGGATTCTATGAATTCCCAAATGCCATCTAATCATTACATTCTACTAAATGCAAGGCTAGAAGTCAAAGCCAAGGCAGGCTGAATTCTAGCTGAAGTTTTAGAGGGCAAAGAAAATTCAGTCCAGGTACAGAAGAAAATAGGCCTATTCAGATTGCTTTCACCCATCCTGCTATTACCCTACCTCTTAAAGTTCTTGCATGTGCTTATGTCCTTATAGATTGAAAAGTGTCAGTGAAGTTCCACCAACTGAGACACCTCAAATGAGGCTTAACTCTTCTTTCTTTCTTTCTTTCTTTCTTTCTTTCTTTCTTTCTTTCTTTCTTTCTTTCTTTCTTTCTTTCTTTATATAATTTATTTATATAAATAAATAAATACATACATACATACATACATACATACATACATACATACTCACTCCCCAAGGACTCTGTTGGTTCCTAAATGCTAACAGCAAAATAGAAAGACTTTAACATTAACTGAATCTGCCCATTGTCCGGATGTGAGCAGAATTCTTCTATTGGAAGACATTGCCTCAAAGTTTTGGTACCCCCTTGAGATTAAACTAAATAACTAAGTTGTTAAATTAAGCCTTCTGTCTAACATACATTCTCTTCCAGAGGAAATGTACCATGATTAATAACAATTGCATGCATCAACAAGCAGTCTGCCATTGTTTCTCCAGCACTTTGCAAGCAGACCTGTTCTTCAGAGGAAACATGAAATGATTAGAATAGAATAGAATTTTTTATTGGCCATGCGTGATTGGACACACAAGGAATTTGTCTTGGTGCATACGCTCTCAGTGTACATAAAAAGAAAAGATACATTTGTAAAGAATCATAAGGTACAACACTTAATGATAGTCATAGGGTACAAATAAGCAATCAGGAAACAGTATCAATATAAATCGTAAGGATACAAGCAACAAAATTGATTCTAACTAATCATGGCTCTGAATAATAATAGAGAGAATAAATTCCAAGCATATTGGTAAGCAGTATTGTCATTCCTACGTGTGGACTCTCCATGAACTGAGTGTATATTCATGTCATTCAATAATGTGAGTCTGTGGTGTTTAATATATTTCCAATCATTTCCAATGCACAGACTAGAAATCTTGCTCTGGGATCAGGATTATCTATTCAGAGGCCTCTATGCCCTCACTTAGTGCCCAGTGTTTGACTCTCTGGGTGGTACTAAGCAGAGAAAGTTACTTGCCTATGAAACCCTAACCCACAGGTGTTAAACTCGTGGCATCACATTGCTGTCATGTGATGTTTTGAGACATTTTTTCCCTTTGCAGAGCTGTGGTGGGCATGGCCTGTACATGATGCATCTGGCCTGTGGGCTGCCAGTTTGACACCCCTACTCTAACCCTTAATGAATTACCAAATAACAGAGTTTAGAAGGAACCTTAGAGGTCTTCTAATCCAACTTCCTACTCAAGCAGGAGACCCTATACTATTCCAGACAAATGGCTGTCCAATCTCTTCTTAAAAACTTCCGGTGACTGAGCACTCACAACTTCTGGAAGCATTGATTAATTATTTAAGAAAATTTCTCATTAATTCTATGTTGGATCTCTGTTCGATCCATTACTTGTTGTTCTGCCCTCAAGTGCTTTGGAGAATAGGCCAATCCTCTCTTCTCTGTGACATCCCCCATTTTTCTTAAAAACAGTCTAGCTTTCAGCCCATAGAACTTTAATTTTTTAGTTTATTTTAATTCATATTGTGATCAATTTTAAATGACAGTATTATTCTGTTTATACACTCTTTATTTTGAAGCTGATTTGATTTGTATACATGTTTTAACTTGAACACATTGAATTATTGTGGGTTTTATTGCATACCGCCCAGAAAGTCTATTGGGTGGTTTAAAATGTTAAATAAATACATAAATGGAATCCAGGCCAGCCAACTGGGAGTTTTAATTCTAACTTATACTGACAGCAACCGGCTGCTTTATATAGTATCCTCTGAGCATTTGGAGGAAATGTAAAATGTCTCTAAAGGTTTAGGTTTAGCTGCATCAGTTAAGAATAACTGACTCCTGCAGGCCATAATGAAAAGCACCAGGAGTCAAGGACACTTTCCTGCAGATAAGTAGAAGGAAAATTGGCCCCAAAAATAATAGAGGAAAATGTTTGTTTATTTTTACTTTTTTGAGGGCCAGCATGAGATCAAGGGCTATCTCTTTTTTATTTTGCAAGTTGCTTTTGGAAATAATGGTCAAATACCAGGATAGAAATCTAGTCAAGCAAGAACTATTGGTTTTAATAAAAAATAAATAAATTCACACTGATTTCTAACTACAACAAAGCAACTGACTAGGTGATAAACACGTTATCTCTTAGGTATTGTAACATAATCATAGAATCAATGGGCTGGAAGGGACCTTGGAAGTCTTCTAGTCCAATGTCCTGCCAAAGGCTGGTGTGCTTTTTTAATCCTGAACAAAATGGCTGTCAATTCTTTTCTTGACAAGCTCTAGGATGGAGCATCCACAACCCACAACTGTACCATTGATTAATTGTTCTCACTGTCAGGAAATTTCTCAACTCCAGCCCCTCAAATATTGGAATGCAGCTCTCATGTCACCCCTAATCCTTCTCTTCATTAGGCTAGACCTACTTAGTTTCATTAACCGTTCATCATATGGTTTAGCCTTCAGATCTCTTACCATCTTTGTTGCTCTTCTCTTCATTCTTTCTGTCATCTCAGTGTTGTAGTGTGGTAATCAGAACTGGATGCAGTATTTTAAGTGTGTCCTTACAGTGTGGTACCACCAGTTCTTGTGATCTTGATACCATCCGTCTGTATATGCAACCTAGGACTGCATTGGCATTTTGGGGAGCTGCAGCACACCACTGGCTCATACTTAAGTGATGGACCACTAGGACACCAAGATTCCTCTAACAGATACTACTCTTGAACCAGGCACTGCCTCTGTGTTTGGTTTTTCCTGACTAAGTACAGGACTTTACTTTTTATACCACTGAACTGCATCTTGTTGGCTAGGGCTCAATGCTAAAAAATCCTTCTGAATCTCGAGTCTATCTTCCAACGGTTAGCAATCCCTCCGCCCCCCCATCCCCCCACCCCCAGCTGGGTGTCATCTTCAAATTTGATGGGTTCCCCTTTTATCCTTTATGAAGATGTTAAAAAGCACTAGGTCCAAGACAAGATCTTGAGATAACTGAATGCACTGCATGCTTCCACATGCTTCACAGGATATAATTCCATTGAGGATTACATACTAAGTGCAGTTGGTCAGCCAACTGTGAATTCACCTGGTAGTGGTAATATCTATCCCACATTGTTCTATCTTACCAAGAAGTAAGCTGTGATCTACTTTGTCAAATGCTTTACTGAAGTCCAAGTAAACTGTATCCAGTGTTTTGCTGATCTGCTAATTTAGACACTTTATCAATAACAGCAATAAGGTTTTTCTGGCATAAGTTTTAACAAACCCATGCTGGCTTATATTTGATTGCCTTGTTTATTTCTAGGTGCTCACAAATCCACTGCTTATTCATTTCTCAAAGATAAATGTAAAGGTAAAGATCAATTTAAATCACCTTTTAAAAAAGAGGACCATACGGGCACAGGAGAGGAGAGAAATTAATTCTTCCAGGACAGGTTGAAATAGGGGTGTTATACACCAGCATTAATATCCTTTGTGTGTGCACTTGCAGTCAATAGCAGTCAGGAGTTCTTGTCAGCTGATTCATGAGACCAAAGAGACCATGAGTCCAGAGAGTTCTTCTCCCTTGTTTCTTCAGTCTCAGAAACACAGATGCTTGGAGGAGCTCCATGTTCTTTCCATGGGGAGAAGTTCTCTGCAGCTGTGGCTCTTCTGGTAGATGTAGGGGGCCTTGAAATGACACACACTCGTGTAACCTTCTAGTTGTCCTTGGCTGATCTCAGGAAAAAAAGAGAGGTTTTCAAGTTCCAGGGTAACTCTGATAAATATATTTGCCCTCTACTGTTTAAAATGCGTGTATCCAGAGAATTTGCAGTTTCGGTTTTTTTCTTGGTTTTCTTAAGTTGTAAAACAAAAAAAAGCAGTAAAACCAAAAACAAACATAGCAGATAAATCCAATCTAAAAAACAACCAACAGAGGAAACTGGAAAAGCATCCTCAACCTGATGAGTAAAGTCTGTGTAAAGAAAAACTTAACCAGGCAATCAGAGGTGAAAATGGCTTCCTGAGGATAACTTCCTACAATTTAGCCTTGGTCACAGAGAAGATCTTCCCCTATATCTGCATCTTGCACAGCTGTCTCTTGTCTAACATTGGGACACTAAAAATGTTTCTACAGCAAGATTTAGCGATTAGGCACACTAATGTGGGAAGAGAGAACAATCACCCAAACTTTGCACTGTGATTATAAACAAACTGAACTGGTAATCAGTGTAGTTACTCTCAAAGAAAATCCCTAGCCATAATGTTTCAGTATTCCTGCCACTGGACACCCAGACTCAAGACTAAATCCAGGAGTAGGGACCAAACAGCAAATATTAAATCAGTGCTGCATCATGTCCACTTTCTTTCATTTAATTCAAGACCCCCAACAAGATATTTAGATATTTGTTCCTATACTTAAATGCTTACAGGTTAAGACCTTTTTCAGAGATAATTTTCATCATATTAATTTGGTTTCTAGACGTTGTTTGGCTTCTGAACTCTTGCTGTTATTTAGATACTGTGTTCTATGAAACCTGTATTAGCTATATTAAGTTATTGAATGAGATTGTCTGAGATATGAGCCCTGCAATGTGTTTTGTGCAAGACTGTGCTTGAAAAAGATCCAGAAAGTGCAGCTGGTTCAGGGATCAGTGCTTCTTCCTAACTGGCGGTCATAGACATTCTGGCTGCTGGTCAATCTAGAGACTGCTGGTGTTAACCTTGGACTCACTAACATTTCTAAAAACATATTTGATCTGCATGTAATATTTATCCATATTTTGCCTGGGCTTAGCATATTGTGCAATTTGGAACAACCTTTAACTTGGCTTCTTTATGGTTTAAATGATGTGATTGTGGCTTCTTCTTTCAGTCCTAGACTATTTCATCCATCCTAAAAAATGAGTTATGGTTTAGTTGGAAAGCAATTAATTCTTACAGCCATTTATTCATTGCTCCTGAAGACTTTTTTTTCCTCTTTTCATAAAAAGTGCGTTTTTTTCTCATAGCATGTGTAATAATTATTTTCAGTAGCTAGTATTTTACATAGTGATTAGAAGAAATGGTGCAATTTTAAGCAATGTTAATGTTTTAAATATTTTATAAATGTTTTACACAAGTTATAAAATGCAGAGTATGGAGAACTATTTTTTCTTGCCAGTTTTAGTATTTTGTTCCATCGATAGCTCTTCCTCCAGCACATTAACCTACATTTCGGTACAATTTAAACAAGACAGGATCTTCATACATTATCTGTCAATGTTTGTGGGCCAATTCTAAATAAGACAGAGTAATTCAGTCAATCCTGTTATATAGGTTTTCTGCATTTGCTTACGTAGGATTATACAATGTATATAATACCATACAGGAATTATCTAGAGAATATTAAAAAATGTTGAAACTCTAATCTGGTGAGAAGCAATCCGTTTTCAAAATGTGCCATGTCAGAGCAGTACATATCTTATTAAGAAATAAAATTGAGAAATAAAATCCAGATATTTACTAATGTTCCAAAATGCTAAGTAATAATCAATCTGAAATATCTGCAACCAAGTAATACTTTTCCTTAGTAGATTATATTTCTTTAAATATTTGCTTGTTCCCAGGCCTAGACATTTCCTGACTTTTGTTAAGTTGATGGACTCAGTGTCTAATTGAGATAGGATGTGAGCACACCAGATGACATGGTGTAATTCACATGAAGGAAGTCTACTGTTTTGATGTTTATAAGCTCCATATGCTAGTTGTTTGTACTTTGATAAGAGCATTTTTGGTACACAGAACAAACCACAAGATTCACTGCATGCTGCTGTACAAAATTTATTTTTTTGTGTCAGAAAGGACTGAAAAGGCAAGAAGGAGGTTGTGTTGTATACCAATCAGTGTGACTTGTTGTTTAATACTTTTAATTTAACTGAAGAACTAAGCCCAAATACTTTTTAGAGTTAAATACATGGCACATAGGGGATAGATACATTAAAATATGTTAAATTACAAAATTTGTTTAAAAGTTTATTATTTGTATAATTATTTGTGAATAATATCACAAATTTGTGATTTGTGATATTTGTGAATCATACAATTATGATACATATAATATGAAATAGAATATGCCTAATATGGCCAAATTCTTCATTATGCTTATTTGGTTTCATCAAGGAGGAAGATTTTATGATTTCACAGGGACACTTTTCAAACATTGCAAAAAATTGCCCTAAGATTGCAGAACTGAAAAACACAACATTTTAGCCTCAGCTACTGGTGACTGCATCCCCCTCACCAGGAAGCACATGATGGCAATGGGAAGATCCCTTTGGCCAGAGTAGGAAGAACTGCAGAGTTCTTCCTTCCTACCAGAAATAACATTTGGAACCAAACTAGGTGGTTACATATTCCACCCTTCTCAAAATAAGTAAGAGGATGATCTCTCTCTCTCTCTCTCTTTCTTTCATTTGGGCACAGCAATTTAATCAGTTTATGTTTTCAACATATGCTTTATAAATTGTGTGGATGAGTAAACTGTCTTGCCTTTGATGCTTCCTCCTCAAGAATATTCCCATTAGCTACTGAGATCTAAGCTTTGTAGACAGGGTCCCCCCCCAATGGTGGGTAAGATTTATTAGTGTCCATGTGGCTCCAAACAATCATTGTTCCAACCATTTCTGTTAATCCAAGTGGCTGGAGGAATAGAGTTAACATCAACAGAATTCTTAATCTATTCAAAGTTACACAACACAAAATAGGAGCACTTTAAAGTGCCTAGTATACAATGATGCCTTCCACAGTTTGAAGATAACTAGTTGATGACAATTAATCTAGGCTCTCAAGCATATTGATAAAAAGCCTAGAGAGAGGGACAGATATGGGAACTCATCATCCCAATCCTGGAATGAATTTGGATGCTGAATTTAAGCACATGCTAAATGTAAGATGTATACATTCAAAGTATTTTACAGAATTAGGGAAAAATAAGTTTCCATTGTTTTGAATAACTACATTTTTATTTCTGTTTTAACTTTATCTGGCTGGAGTGCATATGTATGATCTAACATTAACTTTTATTTTATCTACTAATGCCTTCCAATGCAAAGGCAAGATATACTGTATTTACCAGAAATACGACTTTTTTCCTGCTAATAAATAACAGGAAAATTTGCTAAGAAGTACCTGCTATGCTATCTGGAACAGCATCCCCTGGAGATCTGTATAACCCCAACCCTAACCTGCCTCCAAGTGAGACCTGAAAACCTGGCTCTTTTCCTAGGCCTTGGTTTAGGATATTTGGTGGGCCTCCAGGTTTGGGAGTAAATTGGTTCCTTTAAGTGCAACTTTGTTCTTTTCTAATGTAATGTTATTATCAGCTTGCTTTTTATTGTTGTGAAGCTGCTCAGAATCACCTTGAAGTCTGGTAAAAGAAAGAAGGGGAGGCAGGGGAGGGGAGGGAGGGAGAGAGACAGAAGGAAAAGTCCATGAAATCATGCTCAGGGCTTCCTTCTCTTTGTTGCTGAAAAAAAGGAAGAATAAAGGAACATTGTGTTGAAAGCGAGCAAATATGAGAGAGGTACAAATGACCAAGTGTCAAAAGATCAGGAGAAGCTATGTTTCGAGAGCATGAAAGTGAACAAGTTAGATTTGCCTTCCAGAAGTAGAGAGTGAATGTTAGCAATGGCAAGCAAGTTCTTCAGTAAAGTAAGGATTCAGGAAAATCAAAATCTTCCATCAAGTGGAAAGTCTCCATAGAGACCGAGGCTTGTCATTACTGATATTTACAGAGGGAATGTATGTAGAAGCTTCAAGCATACATACTTCAGAGTAAGAGGCATATAATTCAATGCATATTACTATCGAAAACATATATAGTTTGGGTCTAGTTCAGTCCAGAAATGTTTCTCTTTCCTTACCTAAGTATATATAGTCAAATTAAATAATGAGTTACACAATGAAAGGAAAAAAAATCAGCTTTAAGCATAATCTTTATATCCAGTAATTCCTCCGAGTCATAAAATAGTTCTTTTAAATTTACATTTAATTTTAAATCTTTACGAATTAAAATATGGGCAGCTGTATCCCTGTGTTGAATCTTCAGTTGTGCTCACTTGCTCAGAAGAAAGTGTTTAACTGAGAGAGTTTTAAAATGAGACTGGACAAATCCATATAGGATAGGACTACACAGAGGTGTTCGCAGGATAAATGATAAGCATAAAAAATATTCCATCCTATTTACACATGTGTATGATTTAATAAGAGAAAGTGGAGTTTGCATATGCACTTATTAATAAATAATAAGTGAATTACCTAGTTACTTACCTCCTGAACCACAGGCAACATACAACACTGGTGGCACACAGCACAAGTAGTGGCAAAAAAAGCTTTTCCCCTCTTGACCATGTCTGTAGCTTTCCTGATTACATCTGATCAGCTGGGTAACAAAGAATATGGCAGGTGATCTAGCAGAGCTCTTCTGAGCTCCTTGTGATAGCTAATTGTATCCCAGGGCTTCAAAAATGTGAGCTTTGTTAATAAGATTTGTTGATACCAAAGTAGTGATATCTGTTTATATTTGTATCAAGATTGCTCTAATACAGTGTTTCTCAACCTTGGTAGCTTGAAGATGGGTGGACTTCAACTCCCAGGATCTGGGAGTTGAAGTCCA